>JAJOOD010004429.1:0-62282 GCA_029582525.1 Solanum tacnaense
AAGTTCCGTATATGTTTCGCTTGTTTCCGAATGTTGTTCTAGATCATCGTCGTTTATTTCATCAATTCTTATTTCGGGTAGATTATCTTGGCTATTTTCTTCTTTTTCTTCTAATTTATCTTGTAATTGCAATTTTTCTTTAAATCTGACTATCTCATTTACTAATTTTGTTTTTTGCTCTTTTTCTTTTTGTTTAATTTCATACATTTCTTTTATTATTGCTAGCTCTTTTTCTAGCTCTATTATTTTAGGTTATGGATTTAAGCTCCGAAACAACAACTCTTGGGTCAGTCCCAGTAGTTAATGAGTTCCCAGAATTTTTCAAGAAGATCTTCTCGGAGTTTTTCTCGAAAAAGAAATTAACTTTGGAATTGATCTCCTTCCTGATACCTAGCCCATTTCTATTCCTCCTTAAAAAATGGCTCCAGTTGAGCTCAAGGAATTGAAAGAATAGTTGAAAGACCTTCTAGATAAGGGCTTCATCAGACCTAGTATTTCCCCATGCGGTGCACCAGTGTTGTTCGTGAAGATGAAAGATGGTTCTCTCAAAATGTGCATTGACTATAGGCAGTTGAACAAGGTCACAATCAAGAATAAGTATCCCATCCCCAGGATTGATAACTTGTTTGACCAACTTTAAGGTGCTAGTCATTTCTCAAAGATAGACCTCAAATCCGATTATCATTAGCCTAGAGTCAGAGATTGTGACATCCCGAAAACAACCTTCAGAACTCGGTATGGTCATTATGAATTTGTAGTTATGTCATTTGGACTAACCAATGGTCCTGCAACTTTTATGGATTTGATAAACAGAGTGTTCTAGTAGTATTTGGACTTGTTCGTTATCTTCTTTATTGATGATATCCTCATTTACTCTTGGTTTGAGGAGGAACACGCGAATCATTTGAGGGTTGTCTTTCAAACTCTCAAAGATTGCTAGTTATTTGCTAAGTTTAGAAAGCGTGAGTTTTGGTTGGAATCTATTACTTTCCTTGGTCATATAGTGTCTAGCGAAGGGATCCAAGTGGAATCTTACAAAATTGAAGCAGTGAAATAATGGCCCAAACCTACCTATCTTACAGATATCAGAAGTTTCTTGGGTTTGGCAGGTTATTACAGAAGGTTCGTGGAAAACTTTTCATCCATAGCCTCTCCATTTACTAAGTTGACTCAAAAAGGTTAAGTTTTGGTGGTCGGATGATTATGAGAAAGGTTTGTAGAACTGAAAACTAGGTTGACTACAACTCCTATTTTGACTCTACCAGAGAGTTCAGAAGGTTATGTGATCTATTCCGAGGCATCTATAGTCGACCTAGGACTATGCCAAGCTTTACATTACTGATATAGTCAGGTTGCATGGGGTTTCTTTGTCTATTATTTCAAATAGAGGTCCTCAATTTACCTCTCATTTCTTGAATTCTTTTTAGAAAGGTCTTGGTACTCTAGTTAACCTTAGCACAACATTTCATCCACAAACGGATGGTCAGGCAGAACGTACCATTTCAGACCTTAGAGGACATGTTGAGGGCTTGTGTGATCGATTTCAAGGGTAGTCGGGATGATCACCTTCCTCTTATGGAGTTCACCTACAATAATAGTTATCATTCCAACATTCAGATAGCCCCTTATGAGGCATTGTATGGGCATAGATGTAGATCTCCAGTTGGTTGGTTTGAATTAGGTGAAGCAACCTTGATAGGATCAGATTAGGTTCATGATGCTATGGAGAAAGTGCAGCTCATTAGAGATAGACTTAAGACAGCTAGAGTCGCCAAAAGTCCTATGCAGATGTAAAGAGAAGGGACTTAGAGTTCCAAGTTGATGATTGGGTTTTTCTAAAAGTTTCACTTATGAAGGGGGTGATGAGATTTGTTAAGAAATGGAAGCTTAGTCCTAGCTATATAGGCCCTTACAAGATTTTTAAAAGAGTTGGTATAGTGGCTTATGAGTTAGAGTTGCCAACAAAACTAGCAGTAGTACATTCGGTTTTTCACATTTCGTTGTTGAAGAAGTGTGTGGGTGATTCAACATCTATTGCACCTTTAGAAAGTGTGTCTATGAAGGATAGTCTCATTTATGAGGATGTGCTAGTAGAAATCCTTGATCGTCTGGTTCAAAGTTTCAGAAACAAAGAAGTCACTTCACTTAGGGTTTTGTGGAGGAGTCACTCTATAGAGGGATCTACTTGGGAAGCAGAAGCAGCCATGAAGGCCAAGTATTCTCATCTCTTTTCTTCCGATTCCATTCCAGCTTGAGGTAATAGTTTCTCTCCAGTTTTTTAGTCATTCTTGCGTAGATTCAGTCTTAGTATCATGTTTCTTCGGTTTAAACTTGCATATTCAGCGTAATTGCATGTCCTTGGAACTTAGTTCAGTCATAAATCAATTTCTAGTAATTAGTGGCAGGGTTTACAGCTCTTTCTCTCGCTATCTAACTAATTTAGACTTCATTCGAGGAAGAATGTTCCCAAGGGGGAGATAATGTAACACCCTGTATCCGAAAACAGACCAAACCAACAGATTTCCAGAAGTTATAGGTGTAACCCACAGTTGCCAACCACGGACCGTAAGGTGATCCACGACCCATCCTGGTAGTTCGTGGATGGCCCCTTGCAACCCTCTCCAGAAACTTAGACAAAAACTATTCTAAGGTATGACCCACGGCCGGACCCACAGATCACAGGTCAGACCATGGACCGTGGATCAAGGCCTTAGAACCTGGTCTCTGAAGTTGATCGATGGACTGATAGGAGAGACTGTGGGTCAGACCACATACCATCAATTAGTCCATAGGTCGAGACCCTAAGGACCCCTAGAACTCATCCTCTGAAGTCGATCGACAAAATAATAGGACGGATCGTAGATCAGTCTTGTCGGTGGCTTTAGCAGATTTTAAGTCAAGGATCACTTGGTCTTTTCCTTATGCGTTGGACCCCTAAACTACGTGGTTTTGGTCAGTTTTAGCCTAGTAAACTAATTAGAACCTAACCTAATCAATTATTCACAAAAAAATCATCAAACTTAGAGCAAAAGGGAGAAGGAAGTTGAGCAGCCCTAGTTCAAGAACGCAACAACTTTTCGTCAGTTCTATCCCCTAAATCGAAAGATTTCTCCGTGAATTTCGTCACCAAGTATATGTGATTTCACTAGTGTATTACTCTCACCCATTAGGTCCCTAGAATTCAGTCAGATCCTTGATTCCCTTAATATTATCTAGACCTCGGGTTGCTAGAATTTTAGCAGATCATTATAAATTAGTTACTTTAATGTTCCTAATCAAATTATCATGATTTTGGTATTATTTTGCATAGATTCTTTCATGAATTCAGAACCCTATCTATGTAGTTCTTTTAGTACATAAATTACACATGCTAGGCCAATTATTTCAGATATACATGCCTCAGATTTGAATGTTTCATTATCAATACATTAATGTTGCATATTCAGTTAGTATGTATGTATTTTGAGCTATCCAGTATTACAAAAAATTAGTCATAAATTGTGAATTACATAATCAATTGGGAGTAGCTAAATACCGAGTGGACTAGGGTCGGTCACCCCTCAAGTCCCAGAACTGCGTCCCCCATAGGTTGTAAGTCTCCTCTATGGGCATCATTTTAGTGATCACACCAGTCATGCCTCTATACCTCTGGCAGGGTATATTGGGTCCTCTCGATGGGGCGTATACATCGGACTCCACATTTAGCTCATGTGGTTTTATCTCGGTTAGTATTAGCTCCCTTACAGTCATATTCTATTGCATTGACCACGTGTTCAGTCACAGTCCAATATTCAGTCTCAGTATGTCATAAACTTGGTCATTGCATTCACTCATTTCATGTTCAGTAATCTCTATTTAGTATCATGCTTATCTCATATCATTTCTCAGATATATGCTTTGGTTCAGTTATTTTTATTGTTCAACTTTACTCTATCTTTCATGCTCAAAACCTTTTAAGTACTGACGCATACTCTGCGCTACATCTTCTAGTGAAGTAAGTTCAGGTTCTCAGCTTTCAGATCACGCATAGATCGGTTCTCGATCTTCAGTTCAGCAACATCACTGGTGAGTCCTCATTCTTCGAGGTTGATTGACATGATTATCTTCCTTTCTATTTAGTCTTTAGTTTTCAGTATTTTCTAGATCTAGCTGGGGCATGTCCCAACATTTCTAGTCAGTAGAGGCTTTATTTTAGACATAATTAGATTCAACTTTAGTATTTGAGTTTGACTTTTCAGTTGTTGTTAAACTCTCACTATTTATATATTCAGATTTAATATGGGTATTCCCTATCATTGAAGATTATCTTATGATTAGTTTCCACACAGTATTTATTGATTTAGATTACCTTTAAGTATGCTTATGATATGCCAGCACGGTTAGCTTGGGGTCACTCGTGATTGTAGGTCCGTGTCCGCGTCTAGGTGGTAAGTTCGAGGAGTGACAAGCTGAAAATTGTGTGAAAGAGTTGTATCAATGTTGATAGCTATATTATCTTAAACTCTTAAACTCCATACCATTATCTCAAGAACTCATTAAACCCATCTTAATTAAAAAAGGAACACAATATTTCAAGAACACTGATCAAGAACTCAATTCCTTCAATTTTGAGAACGAAATTTCTTATAAAAACATCATTGGCGTGTGGGTGAACAAACCCAACACTATGAGAACTGACATACCTCTTAGGGATAAAACCCTTGGCAAAATCCGCAATAAAACTCAAGAATCTTGATGAACGCCTTGAACTTTTTTCTTTTTCTCCTCTTCTCGAACTCCTCTCAAAACCCTAAGCGTATTTTGATTTATGAAAACTGACCCAAATCAGATTTGACCCCAAAATATTACTAAAAATCGAATCAATCTGATTGGGTAAGGAAAAGACCAAATATACCTCATATTTTCGGGTAACTTTCCTTAACTGGACAGCCAGACTTCAAACGGGCATATCTCCCTCATAAGAGCTCAAAAATTAAAAAACTCGGTGGCGTTGGAAAGAGGATTCCAATACCTTTAATTTGATATCTTACAGACCACGTTACTCATCTTGTAATGAAAGTTATGGTCGTTTGATGTAGACCCAAAACTTATAACTCAAGCATAACTTGTAAAATTCCATATTGGGTTATTTCCACTTTAACGTTGTCTAAATTTAGCTCTTTATAAGGCGGGATGTTACATTATATATATATATTTCAAATTAGTTGGATTGTATCAACTACCTCAAGTGGTAACATGTTTGATATAGTCAATTTCTACGACAGAACGAGGTTAGACAAGTTGACTAAACACTATGCAGATGTTGTTTTCAGGTTCAATTTATTTTCTTCTTGCCTGAAAGTAAAATGGATGTTTCCTCACCCTTAGAATTTCTGGGGAACTTGAGTTTAAAAGATCGTGCTAGGGTTGCGATAGCACTAAGAGCATGTTGGTTCCATCACAAAGTTTTACAATCCCAACATGATTTTTCAAACTTAGGCTCCTTATAAACTCTGCATACCAGGCAAAATCGTTTTCACAATCAGGCAAGAAGAAAAGATGAACCCTATTGCAACATTTGCATAGTTTTAAGTTATCTCATTTAACCCTATTCCGACATAACTATGGACTACATCAGGATTGTAGAAAGAAACATGTCATCACTTAAGTTTAACCGACACAATCTATATAAGAAGGATAAAATGTGTTGTTTCCTTGAAAAAATAGTTAACTTATTTATTTATATAGTTGTGGTAGTATTTTTAAGCCTGTTATACCTATTAAAAGTAATAAGACACAAGAAGTTAACTGAAGAAAAAACAATAAGAATTATATATACTAGCTCCAATTAGTTGAATAATGACTGATAATTCTTAGTTAATAAGCAAGCTAATTACTTGTTGCCACACCTCTTTTTTCATCACCGAAGACGAATAAGAAATGGTTTTTCAATTTAATTGATGGTATTGAATAAATATTTTTTATTTATAGAGTTGTCACTTGGAATTGAGTTATAATGTTCCAAATCACCTTTTTTAATCTCTAATAAAAAAGGAATGATTCCTTTTATCGGTCTGCAAAAACAAAAGACCGAGTAAAGAATTTGTTTGACCTAGGAAAGGTATAAGGCATTCTTGAATCATGTGGTGCTAAAAGAGTTGTTTTTCAAATTATTTCTAGATAGATCATTTGCCTATGTTTCACTTACATTGTTAAATTCTATTAGTCTTGACTCTTGACTAAGAAACAAAGTTGCGACCTCAACTTCGACGTGCACTTATCAAGATGTGTAAATCCGATTTCTCTTTGTATATCACACCTAAATATAGAGTTTACATGTTCGTTGAATAAAAAATATTATATTTTAAAGAGATTTTGGGTCAAGACATATAAATGCGACCATCCCATTTTATTGATTATTTTTATATAAGGCAAAAAGTTGCGACTTTAGTTAAGACAATATATTATGGAAGATCTCGTTAGTGCTCATTTGGATAGATTATTTTAATAAATTGGGACAGTTGATTTTATCACACTTTCTTTCTTTGTTCTCATTAGTGATTAAATTAAAGTTGAGGCCATAAACATTAATTTTAGGTCTAGAAAATTTCTAACTTAAGAAACTAGTGTCTCAAATTTACTGTTATTTCAAGTTTACCAGCAACAAATTGGAAACAAATAACCAATTTAATTGGAAGATGATTCAATAGTAATCAAAACAAGAAACTAAACACACAATAGAGACATTAATTAATTAAAGCGCATTCGAATTCTTGAATTATTTGGCAATAAAAAAAAACAAAGACGACCAATAAAACCTATTTATGATTAATTCGAGGACGAATGATCCCAAGGGGGAGATATTGTAACACCCCGAAAATTTTTTGAGCCAAGACTCGAACCATCCTTCGTTGTGAGTGGGACTTTACCGAGAAATTTAAAATTTCTTAAGTGTTAAGGTCACTAGATATAGCACCTTAAGTTCCAAAAAGAATTAAAGGAATTCGTTCAAGTCATTCCTAAGGTCTTCTTAGATTTGGGTCCACTTCAAACGATCATAACTCTCAGTACGATTAGGTGTGCCATGAGTTGGAAAATGAAAGTTCTTTGAATTATATTTCTGACGCCATCAAGTTTGCTAAGTTTCTAGGTCGGATTAGAGAGATATGCCTTTTTGAAGTCAAGATCTCCAGTTAAGGCAAAGTACCCGAAAATAATAAGGGGTACTTTGGTCTTTTCCTTACCCAATAAGATTTAATTCATTTTTAGTAAGGTTTTTAAGGTTCTAACCCGATTAGTTTCAGTCTTATAATCATAATATACGCCTAGGGTTTTATTTGAGAGCTGAAGAAGAGAAAAGAGAAAAAAAGAGGAAACGGTCAAGGCGTTCGTCGAGGTTCTTGAGTTTTGTTACGGATTTTCCCCATGGGTTTGATCCCTAAGAGGTATGTAAGAAGTATGTAATAAAATCAACTCATTCAAAGAGATAAAGAAAAGAAAAGACATCATTCAAATATATAAATGAGAGGGAGGGTTAAAAATTATACCTTCAAATGTCGAGGAAGACAGAGATACAAATAAATGGTCAGCATATAGATTTTGAGAAAGGATCTCTATGTTACTGCAATTACTCCTGCCGCTGCTTATAAGAATCACCACAAAGTAGGTCGTTTTATTTCCTTTTATAGACTAGGTTTAGGGTATAGACATTTAGGGCTGTCAAAATGGACTTGGCCCATAAGGTTGATCCAATCCAATTTGTTATTAGGATACGGTTGGGATAAATTTTTTAAAGCCCATTTAAATTCAGGGCTTATAATCCTGACCCAAGTAAATCATTGACACTTGAGGCTTGATATACTAGATTAGTAGTACTAGTACATTGAAGACTTAAAGGCTCAAATTCTTAAAAGGCTAAAGCCATTACCCTTGAAAAGTTAACTTTCTAATATCTAATTTACCCTTTTTATATTCTTGAACAACAACTTTTCGTCCTCCTTACTCTTATAGTCTTAATAGGAATTCTTTTCATACACAACCTCTGGAAGAGGAAAAAAAGTTTGATAGGATCTCATTTGATACATAAATGCTTATAATACAATTGAACCTCCTCTATGCCTCAACATCCAACAAAATCTCGCCACAGAGAATTTACTTAAATTGTTATCCATCCACCAAGGCTTGTCACAACAATTTTAATCAACAAAAACATTAACTTTTTCTTGAATATGTTGACAGACTTTTTATAGGAACTTTTCTAGTAAAAAGTTTATTATTTCACTACCTATTTTGTCTAAGTTGTCAGATATCCTCTATTTTCAAATTGAAGAGATATTAAATAGGAATATAATAATTCAATGATCCCAATTGTGTCCAATTATTAAATCAAACATTAGCATGACTATACTTAATTTCCCACCAAATTTCTTGGTCGATGTTACCTCTAGCTCAAACACAAGCTTCCAAGTTTGTGACCCCCTGCACCATTCAACTGCTTAAGGTCTATGCCTCTTGCAGTATATATTCCACATAAAATTGGAACACATAGTTTTTTTAATCTAAAGTTTCACTCATGCTTAGCAAATAATACTTTGAAAACATCAAAGAGAGATCTCAAGCCTAATCCCTCTTCATCTTTAGCAAAAC
This sequence comes from Solanum tacnaense, assembly GCA_029582525.1. Lineage (NCBI taxonomy): Eukaryota > Viridiplantae > Streptophyta > Magnoliopsida > Solanales > Solanaceae > Solanum > Solanum tacnaense. The sequence goes on from JAJOOD010004429.1 coordinate 8,626, forward strand.
AAAAATCAGACCACGAAACACCACGTTTACTCCTCTGATCTTCTTTAAAGTTCCACAAAAACCTCGCAAATGATCTAATGCAAATCATAAATTTTACACTTAGGAGGTGTGATGAAAGAAAGAAGATAAATAGGTAAACTTTACAGAACATTGTTAATGAGCGCATATTTATCATTAAAGAAGAAGAATTTCTCTTTTCAAATATGCAATTTATTATGTACCTTTTGTATAAGTTTAAAAAAATGTCTTTCTTTTCCTAGCATGTCTAATGGGACAACCAAAATAAATGAAAGATGGAAAATACCTTTATTACAGCATGTATAATCTTCTATATATCTCTTGAATGATATTCCTAACAGTTTTATGAAAAACATAAATGGAGCTTTTGTCTTTATTTACCTTTTGTATAGATTGTCTCTCATAATCACGAGTGATTTTCATGATCAATTGAACACTAGTTTTGTCAGCAGAGGCAAAAAAATAGTATCATATTAATGTTCTCACTCTATTTAGGTAACGAAGAGCTCTTAAACGTTCTGTTTAAAAAAACATTTAAAGCCGTTAAAAAATTTCTCAGCAGATAGAATGAATAAGATTGGAGATAAGGAATCTAATTATTCTACCCCTCTAGTATAGTGAAAACAATCATAAGCACGACTATTAATCAATACATAGTACCAATTATTAACTAATAATTTCCACAACTTATTTATTATTATAGAATTGAAGCCCATTTTCCAGAACCTTTATGAAAATTCCATACTACTCGGTCATAAGTTTTTGTCATATTGAACTTGAAAACAATATAAATTTTCTTACCACTTTTCTATATCTAAAATGACTTTCTAGGCCGATAAAGCATTTTATGATATATTTCTCCTTCTTACAAATCCTGACTGATTCTGAGGGATTAGTTTGGATAGTAAAGCTTCTAGTATATCATATATCAATATATATTAAAAAAAATATTAGACTGATAGGCCTTATAAAAGGTTTGAATTAGCTTTTTTTTTTTAGTATAAATATCAATTTTGTGTGAGTAATGGCTTAGGAATGATATATCCATTATACAAGACAATCACTACTATACAGACATTGCCACCAATAATCTCCCTGCATAATTGATAAAATGGTCATTTAAACCATTTGGCACATTGAAACTATTGTTATTGAGCTTAAAAACCACCATTTTGACTTCATCCGCAGAATATGAAAGATATATGTCACGACCCGAGCCTACACCCTGGACGTGGCCGTCACTCCAGAACCGTTGTCGGTCCCCAAGCGAACTCTCATCCTGGATGACTACAAGCAGAAGACTAACTCAATAATACAAAGCTTAAAAGAAAATAAAATTCATTGAAGCTCAAATATTTAACTCAAAATATAATCGTAAATTCAACTAGCAAAAACTAGGAAACTCAAGTCTTTAAAACATTTAACAAGATAAATGAAACAGCCTTCACAAACTCTACTGTCTATCTATGAATCCTCTAAATGAAAATGATGGAAGTCGGGACAAGACCCATGACATCCTAACGAAACTGAAAAGTAAATAAAATCCTCCGGAAGCAAGGAGACTCACCATAGCTAACTCGAACTCCATGTGGTATCCACAAAGCTCATGTTGATGACTCTGAATACCTGTATCTGTATCATGAAATGATACAGGAAAAATGACTCAGTACATGGAATGTACGAGCATGTAAAAGGATTTCTAGAGCATAAACATAAGCTTGAAATGGTGGAAAAGTAACATACTTACCTCTTCTCAACTCACTCAACCAAACTGAAAGAAACATAGTTCAAATCAATGATAAGATATTCAACTAAGTGAAATAAGGATTAACTCAATGATAAGATATTCAACTATGGGTACTCAACTCTAGATACTCAACTCAATATAAAGCAACAATACATATGCAATATATAGAAAACTTTTAAAACAATAGACAACAACTCAGTTTGTATGCAAGGATACCAGATAAACTCTGCTTGTATATGAAAATACATAGTAAACTATCTGTATATAATAATACAAAATATCTTTGTGGAGTTTCTCTAACCGACAACCTTCACTATGAGCTATATGATGATACAACGTCTCACCCACATTGCCAAAATTGTCCTATAACTTTTCGGGATATAGAACACATCAACTAAGTGGATCCACTAGTCTATGCTAAAAAACATTAAGGAATCATCTAAAAAGTATGACCTTTTTTACCCATGTTGGCTACATTGTTTATGGAAACTTGAGTTATCTAAACTCGTCCCCATAGTGGTGCTCAATACTACTCCTAAAAATATACTCAGCTCATATGTTTAAAAACATAAATTTTTATGTGGTTTAAGATTATTACTCAAAAAACTAGCTTAAAAGCTTTCTTGGAAATTCGTGTTTCCTCTCTTGTTTAAATGTGAATACATTTTACTCTTGGGAATACTTAATTCCCATGTAATCATTTTAAGGAAATGAACTCGGCTCTACTGTTACTCTTACTCAACATAATGCTCAAGTCTTAAAACATTTTTGAAAAAAATTGTAAAAAACTTCTTAGAGTAAAGTTCACACCGAATTATGGACGTGAATGACTCAATTTAAGGTTTTCAATAACTGTAACGAGAACTCAATATTCGAGATTAAACAACGCAGAACTCAAAAACTTCAATAATAATACTCGTTTCAAGAATGCTAGACTCAGAGGGTTCATGCAGAATTATGGGCATGAACTACTCAACTCAAGGACTCAAATATACTTCTCATCTTAAGACTACTGACTAATAGGGTTCACGTGGAATTACGGGCATGAACTACTCAAATCAAGGACTTCATGGGTAATATGTAATAGTCCCATGATTAGGAATATAATCTCGAAAGGGTTAAGAACTCTATACTCAAGACTTAGAACTTGAAGATACTACTCTTCTAAATGATACTCAATTTATGGAGTCCATGCGAAATTTATGGGCATGAACAACTCGACTAGAAGGCCTACATAACAACATGGAACTCATGTATACAAATCTTCTCATTATCTTACTTACTTCTTCAAATATTAGTTCAAATCCATAGTTGATCTCGAAGGATTCACAATTTAACTCAAAGACTTTCTTGAACTCTACTCTTAACTCTCTCTTGAACCTGAATTATGAATTATGAATTATGAATTCAAGATTTAGGATTGATGATATGAAGGATCTTGGTGATAGTGTAAACTCGTGAATACATTCTCCTCACTCTCATGCTCACTTACTTGAGTCTTGAAACAAGTTATTTGAAGTTGTAGAAGGCTCCTCAAAAAACTTAAAGGGACTTTCTCAAAATGTTTGGATGAACTCTCAAGACTTGAATCTTAACTCTACCTTGAATTCAAATTATGGATTCAAGGACTTGATTCAAGTTATGAATGATTTCTAGGTGTTTAGAATTAGTTTAGAGTGTTTAGAATCAAAGAGGAGTAAAGGTACCCTTCGAAAGAACACAAACAGACGAAACAATGAAGAACAGGTGGGGCAGGTGACCCTGGTGCACTGAGTGGCACAGGGAGCTAGTTCTCTACCTACAAAGGTGTGGTTTGGTCGCACTAACTGGCGTCGGACGCAGGCCCCAACCGAGGAAACCTCAACGACTTTCTTTGCTCATTTTCTCACCCCGTTCGCCTAGATTCGAACGGTTTCTTCCACAATCACTTGGATTTGGTTACTCAACATAAGTACACTCTAATATACTCAATAAAACCCTCAAAACACTCACTTTCATCTCAATAAATCATCAAAACCCCAACACAACAAGATTTAGAATGAAACTTCAAGAACACTTATCAAGAACTTAAATCTTTCAATCTTTATGAATGAATTCGATTATGAAAATCATGTTTGGCATGTGGGAGAACGAACCCAATAATATGGAAACTTATGTACCACTTAGGGATCAAACCCATGGGGAAAATCCGTAACAAAACTCAAGAACCTCGACGAACGCCTTGATCGTTTCCTCTTTTCTTTTTTTTTTCTCTTCTTTTCTCTTCTTCAACTCTCAAATAAAACCCTAGGCGTATATTATGATTATAAGACTGAACCTAATCGGATTAGAACCTTAAAATCTTACTAAAAATGAATTAAATCTTATTGGGTAAGAAAAAGACCAAAATACCCCTTACTAGTTTCGGGTACTTTTCCTTAACTGGAGAGCTTGACCTCAAAAAAGCATATCTCTCTAATCCGACCTAGAAGCTTAGCAAACTTGATGGCGTCAGAAAGATATTTCAAAGAACTTTCATTTTCAACTCATGGCACACCTAAATCATCATGTACTGAGAGTTATGATCGTTTGAAGTGGACCCAAATCTAAGAAGAACTTAGGAATGACTTGAACGAATTCCTTTAATTCTTTTTGGAACTTAAGGTGCTATATCTAGTGACCTTAACACTTAAGAAATTTTAAATTTCTCGGTAAAATGCCACTCACAACGAAAGATGGTTCGAGTCGTAGCTCAAAAAATTTCTGGGGTGTTACAATATCTCCCCCCTGGGATCATTCGTCCTCGAATGACGACTTGACTAGGTCTGGTATGGAGTTACTCTTAGTAAGGTTTTAGTCTAATGGTATTCTCTTACTATATTCAAGCTTAATCCAAATCCTTAGGTTCGGGTTGTATACCTCTCTATTGAGAATCTCATCCCAAGACTATTACTCTTTACCACTACATTGGGCTTATATCAAGAACCAACTAATGTTTAAAGACACCCCATTCTAGCTCAGTACTCTAACAACTCCATGGACTCATACTAACCAAATCCTTCGAAACCAAGTAACAGTTCTCATTTAACTATTTCTAATCGTAAAACCTCATCCTCCCCATTTATGCCCTTAGATGGAATTATCACACCATCACTATCATGATAAGAACATCAACCTCCTCTTTCTAACATCACTCCATTACTAAAAGGACCTCCGAAAGGACATCTACCGTACTCTTTGGAACTCATTACTATCTTACTCTCAAACAATTGACTTGATTTATCATCTTGTCATCTCCCCCTTAGGTCTAAAGCGAAAGCTATGGATCTATTCCATCACCTCTAAATGGTCTACATCCTCTTTTACTCTAACACACGGGAGAAGTTTCTCTCATGACTTATGAACTCTCTATAAGCGGGTACTAAGACCTCTTTCTAAGGTGTTTCTCTTAACCTCTTCTAATTAGATACCCTCTCGGTAGAGCTCTTAAGGCTCTTTTTAATGTTGTGACTTAGCCACACTTCACTAGCCTTATCTAAAGGTTAGAGTCTCTCACTTGTACCACTCATATTTATTGCAGCTAACATCTCAATTCCTCACTTACTCTATGTCAAGTGTACCAAATCAAATCCCAAGACTTACATCATCACCCTCATGTTGCCATTCTTTTGATCATGACACTCATCTCAAATTCAAGATTAATGTTCATTACTAAACCCAAATATCAATACTATTGCTCGCCTACTATACTATAATACCCATCAACTAGAAGGAGCTAGAATTAGAAAGAGTCATTTTGGAAAGAATGAAAAATCTGCAAATTTGACAAAATTAAGTATGAGTTTTGGGTAAACTTCAAACGACCATAACTCCTATATCAGGATGAGTTAGGTGTGCTACAAGATACCGTAAGAAATATCTTTGAATTATCTTTCCAAAGCCACCAAGTTTTCTTAGTTTCGAGTTGGTATGAGTGAGATATGCTGATTTCAAGTTGGACTGTCTAGATAAGGAAAGTCAAAACCAGATTTTAGAAGGGTATTATGGTCTTTTAATTACCCAATTAATTAAATTCATTTTTGGTAATTAAATTTGGGTCTCAACTGATGGGATTCAGTTTACACAATTGTAAATTCATGATAGGGTTTTTAGAGAAAGAACGCAAGAGGAGAAAAGAGGAGAAAGAGACAAAGTTCATCGTTCTTGAGGTTTTTGCTTGTGGATTTCACCAAGGGTTGATCCCTACGAGGTATGTGAGATCACATAGCGTTGGGTTAGTTCACCCACGCGCCAATCATTATTTATTTCAATAAATTTGGATTCTTGAATGTTTAGAAATTGAGTTCTTGATGGATTTGTTTGAAGTTTCTACTGGGTTCTTGATTGTTGGAGTTGTTGAGGAGTTCTTGATTTTGATTCATGAAATTAGGTGTCATTTTGAGTAGATTCTTGCATATTTTGATTATGTAGTCGAATCTAAGTGTTTGGGGAAAGACCCAATTGATTTTAGAGGGTTTAGAGTTTGAAAACGAGTAAGAAAAATTGTCAAACACATGGGGAGAGGGGTGGGTTGCCGTGCCACTCAGAGCGCCCCACAAAGTTCTTTGAAGTTTGGCCTCTGGGGCGCCGCGCCAACAATAGTGCCCCAAGTTCAGTTATGAGGTTTTGGGTTTGGTGCCCCGCGCCACTCAGAGCGTCAGGGATGCCAGGTCTTCCATCTTTTCCCACTTCTTTCCGTACTAGTTCCCTTGAAACGTACCTATGTTTCCTAGTTGATTTCTACACTCTAAGGTACCTCTAAATAACATGAAATCATCAATAATATGAGATCATGAGCCTTGAATCCATAAGTCAATTCAAGGAAAGTTAAGAGTCAAGTCAAGAGAAGTTGATAGAGTTTCCAAAAGTATTTTACAAACATTTTAACTTTTTTTAAGACTTCAGTTTTGAGTTGAGTAAAGAGTAAAGATTGAAATTAATTTCTTCAAAAGAGTACATCGGGACTATATATTCCCAAAGTGTAAATATGTTTTTACATTTAAACAAGAAAGGAAACTTCGATTTCCAAAAGAGCTTGTGAGCTAGTTTTCCATAAAGAGAAATGCTTTCACAATTAAGCAAGAGAGGAAAGTTTGATTTCCAATAGGAGCCTTTGAGCAAAGTTTTGAGCAATTATCTCAAACCACAGAAGAAGTATGTTCTTAAACATAAGAGCTAGTATCATATTTTGGGAGTAGTCTTGAGCACCGATAAGGGGGAGAGTTAAGACAACTCCCATCCCCCATACACCATGTAGCCACCATGGGTAGAAATTTTAAATGATTCCTTATTGCTTTTTAGCATAGAATAGTGGATCCATTTAGTAGTTAGGTTCAACACCCTTGGGAAGGTATAAGATGGCCCTGGCAGCGTGAGATAAAATGATGTATCATCACAATAGCTCTTAAGTGATGGTTGTAGGTTAGAAATACTCCCACAGAAGTATTTTGTATTTTATATACGTCTAAGGTTTATATTGTATCTTTGCATACACAGAGAGTATTATAGTACTTTTACAATACACAGAGTTGATATCTATGTTTTAAAAGCTTTTCTTTATATTGCATTTACGTTATTGCTTTATATTGAAATGAGTTCAGTTCAGTTCAGTTGAGTTAAGTTAAGACTAGGTTTGTTCTTCCAATTCCTTTCAAGCTTATGTCATGTTTTAGTAGTCCACTCGCATACTCGTACATTTAATATACTGACGCCATTTGGCCTGCATCTTTTTATGATGCAGATACAAGTAACTAGGATCAACATCCAGTGCTTCGTTGATCCAGTTGAGCATTCAAAGTCTTGTGGTGAGCCTCTTTGCTTTTCGAAGGATCCCCACTTACATTGTTTTATTAGTTTTCAGTTGTTAGGATGATCAGGGGTCTTGTCTTGACATCCATCTTTGTTTTAGAGGCTTCATAGACATACAATTAGACAATTAGTTCATTCATCATTATCTTGTTATTGGATTATGTTGATCTTGAGGTGCCTCTTTGGCTAAGTCGAATGTTATTTCTAAATATTCTTAGTTTATCTATTCAGACAGTTTAGCATGATTGTATTTTACTACTTCCTTTTATCATCAGTTAAATATTCTGCTAAGAGTTAAGCCAGACCAAGGGTTCACTTGGGTCAACAATGGTTCTCGAGTGTCAGTCCCGCCCAAGGTATAGGCTCGGGGCATGAAAAACTTGGTATCAGAGCACAGAGTTCAAGAGTCCTAGGGAGTCTATGAAGCCATTTATGTAGAGTCCTAGTAATCAATGTGAAGCACACCACATCTATAATTAGGAGGCTGCAACACTTAGAAAATTATCTCACTTCTTTCATACTCATTTTGTGCGTTAGAGTTTATCTCTAAAAAGTTTCTTCTAATTCGTGCTTTCATGTGTCTTTCAGATCATGCCTCTACGAAGAGTTGTCAGAGGTCGTCCTGCTAGAAGAAACGTTGAGGAACAAGGGGTACTTAATGAACAAGAAGTGCAACCCTAAGGAGAGGTTACTAATGCTGAATTTTGGGAGGCAATCTGAATGCTAAGTCAAGTTGTGACCAACCAAGTTGGGCAATAATGAGGGAATCGATAAGAAGTAGCTGATACTTCAATGACCTGTGAGTTCTGAAGGATGAATCCACCAAGCTTCACATGTTTAGGATTTATTGAGGATCCAAAAAACTTTGTTGAGGAGCTTCAGAAGGTCTTTGAGATCATGCATTGTCACACCCTAAGGCTACCCCTTGGACGCAACACGGGACCTAGGATCACAAGTGACCCCAAGCTAACCCTGCTGGCATAATAGTTAGCATACTAAAGATAAACTGAGCAGTAAAATTGTGTGGAAGTTGAATAATGATGAACTGAAATAATGGGGAATACCAATATACCAAATCTCAATAAAGATAACAGAGCATTTGAATACAAGATTAAAGTCTAACTATAAGACTAGAGTTGAAACTAACTATGTCTGAAATAAAGCCTTTATTGACTAGAAATGTTGGGACATTCCCCAGCTGGATAAAGAAAAACTAAATCTAAAGCTAAAAGCGATAAAAATAATCATGTTACTAGTCGTCAAAGAATGACGACTCACCACTGATGTTGTTGAACTAAAGATCGGGAATCGATCTATACGTGATTTGACTGCTGAGGACCTGAACCGATATCATGAGAAGATGTAGCGCAGAGTATGTGTCAGCACTTGAAAGGTACTGAGCATGAGAGATAGAGTAAAGCTGAAATAACATATAACTGAACAAAGTAATAAAGCAATGATATAATCTGAACATGATGAGAATACTGAAATACTGAAAATAACTAAACTGAATATAATGACCAAGTTATAACATGTTGCGACTGAATACTGAAACATGGTCAATGCAATAGAATCTGACTGAACTGTGGGAGCTACTAATAACCGACATAAAACCACATGAGCTAAATGTGGAGTCTGATGTATACACCCCATCGAGAGGACCCAATATACCCGGCCAAGGGTATAGAGGCATGCTAGCGTGATCACTAAAATGGTGCCCACATAGGGGACTTACAACCTACGTGGCTCGTAGTTCTGGGACTATATGGGTGACTAACCCTAGTCCAACTCGGTATTATGCTACTTCCGTTAGATAAGTGATTAACACATTATGATTGGATTACTGTAATATACTGAATAGCTCAAAACTGCAATACAAATTCAGAGTGCACATTAATAAATTGATAATGACACATTCAAAAACTGAGGCATGTATATTTGAAATAACTGAAATATCGGGCCTAGCATGTGTAATACAAGAACTAAAGAACTACATAGCTAGGGTTCTGCAATTCATGCAAGAAACCAAGTAATAACATAATAATCTGATTTGGAACTTTTACATAACTAATTCATGATAATCTGCTGAAGTTATAGAAGCCCTAGGTCTAGTCATAATAAGGGAATCAAGAATCTGACTGAAAACTAGGAACCTAATGGGCGAAAGGAACCCACTAGTGAAATCCCACATACCTGATGATGAATTCCACGGAGAAATCTTTCAATTTCGGGGTTGGAACTGATGGAACCATGTTGTGTTCTTGAACTAGGGTTCTTGACCTCTTTTCTCCTCTTACGCTGTAATTTTTCTAAGTGTTGATTAATGATTTGACTTAAGTAAGTTCTAGTTATGTTTCTAGGCTAAAACTGATCAAAACCATGTAGTTTAGGGGTTAAACGATGTAGTTTAGGTGTCCAACAAAAAAGGAAAAGACCAAAAGACCCCTAAATTAAACTGGTGACGGGGCTGACCACGACCACTTTCACGGATCGTAAAAGGGACCATGGACTGTGGGACCGTCGTAGTCCTTGACCAGGAGCTGGGGGTCATAGGGTCTTATCCACGAGCCCCTACCACGTTCCGTGTGGAGGAACACGGACCGTGAAGGTCCCCGTGGTCCTCACTTGGGCTGAGGTGTAGAGGCTCAGGTCTAGGGGTCTACTGGTTAGACTTCACGGACTCCCCCACGTTCCGTCTTCAGGACCATGGACCGTGAAGGTCCCCGTGATCCTTACTTGGGTGTGAGGGCTGGGTTTGGTGGCCTATTAGTTAGCCTCCTACGGATGCCATCACGACCCATTGTGAGCACCACGAACCATGAAGGTCCCCGTGGTCCTTACTTTGCCGAGGGGATCCACCTCTGCTACTTAGGGCTGAGTCCATGGCCAGGTCCACGGACCCTGTCATGATCCGTGAACCCTGTCGTGGTTCACTAGGTCAGGTAGGTTTCTACAATTTTTTTCTGGGTCTAGTTTTCAAGGTGTTACATGCATGATGCTGATACTGAGAGCGTGGAACTAGCTGCATACCAAATGAAGGGTGTCGCTAGAATCTAGTTTTATCAATGGAAAAATAATCGAGTTGATGGTGCACCACTTTTGAGTTGGGTTTGTTTTGAAGAGTTCTTCTTGGGGTGTTTCTTCCCCTGAGAACTAAGAGAAGCAAAGGTATGAGAGTTCCTCACTCTTAAGAAGGATTATTTGAGCATTCATGAGTATGGTCTGAAGTTCACACAACTTTCCCGGTATTCTTCAGAGATGGTTGCTGACATGAGGAGTGGGATGAGTTTATTCGTTGCTAGGTTGTATTGCCTGTCAAGCAAGGAAGGCAAGACAACTATGCTGATAGGAGATATGGACATAGCAAGGCTAATGATCCATGTGCAACAAGTTGAGGAGGATAAGCTGAGGGATAGAGAAGATTTTAAGAATAAGAGGGCTAAGACATCAGGAAATGAGTCCGGGAAGCAAAAGAGTAATGTGAACCGGTCTTCCTTCCAACAGAAACAAAAGGGACTTGCTCCATCATCTGCTAGTGCACCTGCGCCAAAGAACAAATGTGAGTACAATAGTTAGAATTTCAGAGCTAAACCTGCCTATTCTTAGGGTAGTATGGCAAAAAGGGGTAGTAAGCCTCCTACATGTGTTGAGTGTGGTAGGAACCACTGAGTTACGTGTCGTGATGGCTCCACTGGTTGCTTCAAGTGTGGCCAAACCGGTCATTTTATGCGAGAGTGTCCAAAGAACAAGCTGGGTAATGGTAATGGGGGCAATAGAGCCAGTCTTCTTCAGTTGCTCCACCAGACAGAGCTGCATCTAGAGGACCTATTTTTGGGGCAGGCGGAGGATAAGACCGTCTTTATGCTATCACTAGTCGGCAAGAGAAGGAGGATTCTCCATATGTTGTCACTGGTATGATCCAAGTCTTCAACTTTCATGTTATGCTTTGTAGATCCAGGAGCGAGTTTATCCTTTGTAACTCCTTCTGTTCCGATGAATTTTGATATTCTTCCTGAAAAACTTAGTTAGCCGTTCCGTGTTTCAACACATGTTGGTGAGTCTATTCTAGCAGAGAGAGTCTATCGTGATTTTACCATTTCCATTAATCACAAGAGCACCATGGCTGATTTAGTTGAGTTAGACATGGTAGATTTTGATGTTATTCTTGGTATGGACTTGCTTCATGCCTGTTATGCCTCAGTTGATTGTATAACTCGAGTTGTCAAGTTCCAGTTTCCAAATGAGCCAGTCTAAGAGTGGAAAAGTAGTTCAGCAGTCCCTAAGGGTTGTTTTATTTCGTACCTTAAGGTAAGAAAGTTAGTTTCTAAGGGGTGTGTCTATCACTTAGTCCGAGTTAATGACTCTAGTGTTGAGATACCTTTTATTCAGTCAGTTTTAATAGTAAAAGAGTTTCTAGAAGTCTTTCCAGATGATCTTCCCGGAGGCCCTCCTGAGAGAGAAATAGACTTTGGTATATATTAGATATTCTTCCTGATACTCATCCTATATCTATTCCGACATATAGGATGGCACCAGCAGAGTTAAAAAAGTTGAAGGAGCAGTTGAAAGACCTCCTAGAGAAAGGTTTTATTCGACCAAGTGTCTCACCTTACGGCACTCCGGTCTTATTTGTTAGGAAGAAGGATGGTTCCTTTAGGATGTGTATAGATTACCGTTAGTTGAACAAGGTTACCATCAAGAATAAGTATCCTCTTTCGCGAATTAAAGATCTTTCCGATCAGCTTCATGATGCCACTTGCTTGTCTAATATAGACCTCAGATCTGGCTACCATCAGTGAAGAGTAAGGGATTGTGATATTCCAAAGACAGCTTTCAGGACCCATTATGGTCATTACGAGTTTTTGGTCATGACGTTTGGTTTAACCAATGCACCTGCAACCTTCATGGACCTTATGAATAGAATATTCAAGATTTATTTAGACATGTTTGTTATTATGTTCATTGATGGCATACTAATCTATTCGAGGAATGAGGAAGATCATGCTAGTCATCTCATAATAGTTCTCCAAACTCTAAAGGATAGAGAGTTCTATGCCAAGTTCTCTAAGTGTGAGTTTTGTCTTGAGTCTATGGCATTTTTAGGCCGCATTATTTCAACTGATGGAATCAAAGTTGACGCTAAAAAAATAGAGGCAGTGCAGAATTGGCCTAGACACACATCTCCAACTGATATTAGGAGTTTCTTGGGTTTGGCTGGATATTATAGAAGGTTTATAGAGGGGTTCTCATCTATTTTGTCCCTTTTGACCAAATTAACTCAAAAAATAGTAAAGTTTCAATGGTCTGAAGCTTGTGATAAAAGCTTTCAGGAATTGAAAAAGAGTTTGTCTACTGCCCCAATATTGACCTTACTAGAAGTTACACAAGGTTTTGTTGTGTATTGTGATGCGTTTAGAGTTGGTTTGGGTTGTGTGTTACTGCAGAATGGCAAAGTTATAGCTTATGCCTCCAGATAGTTGAAAGTTCATGAGAAGAATTACCCCACCCATGATCTAGAATTGGCTGACGTAATATTTGCTTTAAGAATATGGTGCCATTATCTTTATGGTGTTGATGTGTATGTGGTCACCGATCACAAGAGTCTTCAGTATGTGTTTAGTTTGAAAGAGCTTAATCTCAAACAAAGGAGGTCGTTAGAGTTACTCAAAGATTATGACATGAGTATTCTCTATCACCTATGTAAGGCTAATGTTATTGTTGATGCCTTGAGTAGGTTATCTATGCGTAGTACTTTCCATGTTGAGGAAGAGAAGAAAGAACTAGTAAAAGATATGCATAGAATGGCACGATTGGGAGTTTGCCTAATGTATTCCAGAGAAGGAGGGGTAGTGGTGATGAATGGGGCTGAATCATCATTAGTGTCAGAAGTGGAAGAAAAGCAAGACCAAGATCCTATTTTGCTTGAATTGAAGTCAAGTGTTCATAATAAAAAAGTAATGGCTTTTGAGCAAGGGGGATATGGTGTATTGAACTCCAAGAGAGGATCATGAAGGAAGCTCATAGCTCCAGATATTCTATCCATCTGGGTTCCACAAAGATGTATCGTGACTTCAGAGAAGTTTGTTGGTGGAGTAGTGTGAAGAAGGGCATTGCATAGTTTGTTGCTAAGTGTCTGAATTGTCAACAAGTTAAGGTAGAGCACCAAAAGACATGTGTATGGCTCATAATATAGAACTTTCGGAATGGAAGTGGGAGATGATCAATATGGATTTCATTACTGGGTTGCCACGGTCTTGCAGACAACATGATTCTATTTGGGTGATTGTCGATAGAATGACAAAATTAGCCTACTTTTTGCCAGTAAAGACTATCCATTCAGCAGAGGACTATGCCAAGTTGTATATTCAAGGGGTAGTTAGAATTCATGGAGTTCCGATTTCCATTATTTCAGATAGAGGTGCACAATTTACTGCACAGTTTTGGAAGTCATTCAAGAAAGGCTTGGGTTTAAAGGTGAACTTGAGCACTACTTTTCATCCTCGGACAGATCGTCAAGCAGAGCGCACTATTCAATGTTTAGAAGATATGTTGAGGGCCTATGTGATTTATTTCAAGGGTAATTGGGATGATCATCTACCTCTTATTGAGTTTGCTTACAACAATAGTTACCACTCTAGCATCCATATGGCTCTTTATGGGAGAAGATACAGATCTCCCATTGGATGTTTTGAAGTTGGTGAAGCTGGTTTGATAGGACCATACTTAGTTCATCAAGCTATGGAGAAAGTGAAAGTTATTCAAGGAAGGTTGAAAACTGTTCAGAGTCGTAAAAAATCCTACACTGATGTTTGGAGAAGGGAGTTAGAGTTCGAAGTAGATTATTGGGTCTACTTGAAAGTTTCACCCATGAAGGGTGTTATGAGATTTTGTAGGAAGGGGAAACTTAGTCCCCCGTATATTGGCCCTTACAGAATATCCAAGAGGATTGACAATGAGGCTTACGAGTTAGAGCTACCACAAGAGTTAGCAGCGGTCCATCCGATATTTCATATTTCCATGTTGAAGAAATGCATGGGTGATCCTTTATTGATTATACCAAATAAATACATTGGTATCAAGGATATCTTATCATATGAGGAGATTCTTGTTCAAATTCTAGACCGCCAAGTTCGCAAGTTGAGAACAAAAGGGGTAGCATCAGTCAAAGTTCTGTGGAGAAATTAGTTTGTTGAGGAGGCCAATTGGGAAGCTGAGGAGGATCTGAAGAAGAGATACCCAAATTTCTTTGAATCCGGAGAAGATCCAAATTAAGGTACTGATCCTTTTATTGGTATTTATTTATAAGTTGGCATGTTGTATTTGCATTTTGCTTGTTGGGTGTTTGAACTGAATGTTAGATATTACACCCTTAGCCTGCTAAGATTGATCTCATTCGAGGAAGAATGTTCCCAAGGTGGAGATATTGTAACACCCCGCAACTAGAAGGAGATAGAATTAGAAAGAATCATGTTTGGAAAGAATGAAAAATCTAGAAATTTGACAAAATTAAGTTAAGTATGAGTTTTGGGTTAACTTCAAATTACCATAACTCCTAGATCAGGATGAGTTATGTAACACTCCGTATGCTAGAACAGACCAAAATGCAGATTTCAGAGTTGTAGGTGCAAGCCACGGTTGCCACCCACGGTCCATTCAGCAGGTCCGTGGTGCAACACATGCGACCCTCCCCAGAAGCCTCAAAAAAATTGGCTAGGGGTCAAGCCACACCAGGACCTACGGATCGTAGGTCAGACCACGGTCCGTGGTCCAGGGCCGTAGGTCAACCACCCCCCCATTTCAGCTACCAGTTGCCGATCGACGGTTGACCAGCACGGACCGTCGATTGATCCACGGTCCGTCAGTCCCATTCATTGGTGACCCCGACAACTTTTAAGGAATTAATATCTCAAAATGTCACTCAACTATGGAAATTTTTGTAGTAAAGTCATTAAACTTTGTTTTTTATCTGTAAAGTCACTCAACTAAGAGTTTTTATCTTACAAAATTATTCAACTTAGAGCTTTTGTCTTACAAAGTCACTCGCCCTAATTTAACTTTAAAAAATCTAACATGACAAAATAAATTAATTTTTTATATTATACACGGATCCCACAGATATACAAAATTCATTTATTTTACCCAAACCACTAACAAATTAAATAAAAAATTCAAATAGATGATTAAATATTTTTAACGCGCATTTTAGAAAGAAATTGAACTCCGAAAATGTTTATGTTATAAATAAGGGATAAGGGTCTAGAAAATACCCCAACTTTGGTCGAATTTGCTATTACGATACTAAACTTTCATGATGACCTATTACCTCCCTAGACTATTTAATACTGTATTTTTTACCCCCTGAACTATTTAATAGTGTATTTTAAAGGTATATATGTACCCATGTGGACACATTACTATTTATAATTTTGCATTATTTTTTATGTCCACGTGGGTAAATATATATGTTTAAAATATGGTATTAAATAGTCTAGAGAGGTAATAGGTCCTCATGAAAGTTTAGTATCGCAACAACAAATCCGACCAAAATTGGAGTATTTTTCAAACCCTTATCCCTATAAATAACAGAAAAATTACTGCTACTAAAGTAATAAGATAAGTTGGCCTAGAAAAAAATATCACAGTAAAGTCAAAATATTCTAAAATATGATATCAAATAAATAACTTATTGATAAAACAAATTCATAGTCAACGAAAAAGAAATAAATATTACACACGCATTTGGTATTTGTAAAATTTATTTAATACTGTATGATAATTGATACGTGTTTCAAAAATAAGTTTTTGTCATTTAACTACAGTTATTAATCATAGAAAAGAGATAAAAATGGCAGATTTCATGCTAAAATGATAGCTGAAAATATTTACTTACAGATCTACCTAAATACGTTATTTTAATTTGGGAGTGTGTGGATGGGATAAAAGAAATTAGTTTTCTTTAATCCTGTTTATTTCATTTGGTTGAGTGATTTTGGAAGAAAAAAAAATCACAAGTAGAGTAATTTTATTGATACAAAATAAAGTTTAATGACTTTACAACATAAATTCCCATAGTTCAGTGATTTTATTGATACAAAATAAAGTTTAATGACTTTACAACATAAATTATCATAGTTGGGTGACCTTTTAAAATATTAACTCGATTTTAAGTCAAGGGTCGTTTGGTCTTTTCCTTATGCGTTGGACCCCTAAGCTACGTCATTTAAACCCTAAACTGCATAGTTTTTGTTGGTTTTAGCCTAGTAACTTAACTAGAATCTACCCTAAGCAAATCATTCACCAAAAACTTAGAAAAATTTGAACGAAGAAGGATAAAGAGTCGACAAGCCCTAGCTTCAAGAACACAACAAGTTTTCATCAGTTTCAGCCCCAAAATCAAAAGATTTCTCCGTGCAATTCGTCACCAGGTATGTGGGATTTCACTAGTGGGTTACTTTAGCCCATTAGGTCCCTAGGATTCATTCAGATTCTTGGTTCCCTTAATATTATCTAGACCAAGGGTTTCTAGAATTTTAGTAAATCATTATAAATTAGTTGTTTTAATGTTCCTAATCAGATTATCATGATGTTAGTATGGTTTGGTGTAGATTTTTCCATAAACTCAGAATCCTAGCTATGTAGTTCTTTTATTTCATGAATTACACATGCTAGGCCAGATATTACAGTTATAATGCCTCTGTTTTTGAATGTTCATTATCAGTATACTAATGTTGCATTCTCAGTTTGCATACAAGTATTTTGAGCTATCCAGTATTACCGAATTTCAGTTATAAATTGTTAAATCACATAATCAAATGGGAGAAGCTAAATACCGAGTGGGCTATGGTAAGTCACCCAAAATTCCTAGAACTACGTACCCCGTGGGTTGTAAGTCCCCTCTATGGGCAACATTTTAGTGATCACGCCAGTATGCCTCTATACCTGCAAGTACATTTAGTGCTTAGTACCATAGGTTTTCCTTTATTTTCACTTCTTAGACTCTCCAAACTAGACTCTAGGATCACTATAGGAATTTCTTAGCTTGTAACGTAGGCTCAGGGTTAGGTGTGGTACATTTTGGGTACTTCTTAGTGACTTTCTGCCCTTCTTAACATTACACTAGGCTTTCAACCTCTTTTTGCCCTATTTTTGCCATCCTACCGTTGTACCTTCTTTTCCTTGATTTTCTTCAACCATGGATGTAACTTTAGACTTTGTAGTTCTTTATTTATTATTTATTATTATTTTTTTTTTACTTTTTCTTGCATTTTATTCTTTTCTTTAGCTTTCAACAAGTCACATCCTTTCCTCTCGTTTTCAACATCAAACTCTTTTCATACCCATTTTTCTTTCGGTTTACTCTTTCATTGCCACCCTCAACTTATGGATTTTCTATTGGTTGAGGTGCACAATACCCGATGTCGGGTCAGGGCCAAGATTGAAGTTACTTTTTACATTAGCCACCCTCTACTTAGGCTTTTGGCCTAGGTCGAGGTGCACATGTCCAAGGAGGGACCGGGGCCAACATAATCGATTATAGGAAGGTGAGTTCGGGGTTTAGAAAGAAATGGTCAAATTTTAGGCTCAAAGCGTTTGGATCAAAGGGAGCATTTATTTCATTTGGTTGGATCCTTCTTTTAGGCAATTTGTGGACTTATCAGAACAAGGGCCTATGATCACTTCCTAGCCTCTAGAGTGAATTGTCTTAGCAGGACTAACCGGGTAAGTTCTAGTTTTGCACAAAAACTATTTGAACAATCAACAATTCTCACACACTCTTGGCACATAGTTTCATTATCAGATTATCAGATTACTCAGTTCAAGTTTTAGCTTAACTCATGCCATCAAGTTGGTTTATTATCATGTCATACTCAGAGCCAACACATTCAACTTATCTTTTGCCTACACATTCTAGCATACATCACAAAATTTGGACGTGTATCATTTTTTTCATAAGCCATCATGCTTTATTCTTTTTCATGCTTTTACACATACGATCCTAACACATGTCGGTTCAACAGAAATTAAACAGTCTCTTGGGGAAAAAGAACACAGGCAAGAAAACCCCAAGAGAGGATTTATGAGTTGGGTTACTAAGACTTCACCCTATCACTCACAATCCATTTACCCCACCCCTAACAAAAATAGATGCGATTGTCCCCAATGCATAGAAAAAGATAATGGATTGGGTGAAACAAACTGTGGCACATAGCGCCGAAGACTCATCAACAAATGGGTGGGTCCGGCCGCTGGAACAAAAGTTGGGACACCCTCAGTAGTGCCCACATCATCCATCATAACACCCTCAGTAGTGCTCTCGGTCACTCTACCTGCACCATCAGTGGTTCTTACAGCGTCCCTCACAACATGAGGGACCTCTACAACTAGGGAAGAACTCGATGCCCATGCAACACTCTCACGCACCCTTTTCTGGCGCAATTCTTCATCTAAAATCGAAGACTTCCTAGCCTCCTTCTGCTGCATACGTTATCTCTTTTGGACTTTTTCCTCCTCAGTGCGACTAGAACAATGTCTCTTACCCTTGGTATGTGTAGGCTCAGGCCCCTCCTCGACGGTCCAACTGAATAAAGCATCCAGCACCGTATCATCGGCCAACGAAGTTAGTGCAGCCTGAGGCTCAACTGTAGAGGTGGCAAGAATGGCATCAAAAGAGGGTAGATCAATGGCCGGGGCTGGTCGCTGGAGGATTCGCAATTCAAAGGAATCGAGACGCGTATTAGCGGCCTGGATCTTCCGGTCCATCATGCCCTCCATCCTTCGCTCCATTCTGGCCTTGGACTCGGCTATTGACTTTTACATCCAAGGCTGGATGTGATGCAGTACTGTGGCCATCTGAGCCTCTAGTTTTTGTACTATTACCAACGGGACAATAGCAACTCTTAACAGTGGTGTGGACTGAGATGAGCTAGGCGCCCTACTGGCGGCTTGGGAAGAGGAGGCCGGGACAGTATCAGTGTGATCTGGTATAAAGGGGTCACCGCCCTATACCTTCCCCACCGTGTCTGCAAGATCTACACCCAAGGGAGGTACCTCGAATAAGGCCTATATCCAAAGTCCCTGCAGAGTGAATCAACCTATTACAATGCCAGATCGGCACTCCAGAGTCCCTGTACAATTGGAAAATCAAACATGGAAAGTGGTAAGTAGTGGAGGTCTTGAATGCCCTCTCGTGAATCTCTGCCAGCAACATACGGGCAAAGTCAATCTCCAGTCCTGCTACTAATGCTGCAACCATGACCGCTCTATCCCATGTAAGTGGATTGTCGGCTTTTGTAGGTGACACCCTGTTACGCACCAACAACCAGAAGAACTTGGCCACAAAATTCAATATGGCCTTTTGGATAACCAACCGTGGTGTGGCGACTCACTCTGCACGCTCGTCATCTGCAGCAATGTACTTAGACAACCATAGAATAACATCCTCTCGCTGCTCAGCATTCCTCTGGAAAGCGTCGCTCCGCACGATGTCCCATCTGTAATCAAACTCCACTGTGTTTAGTGACCAAGAGTGACCTGTGGTAGGACCATAGAGAAAGCGGCTGATGGTAGCATGTGATATGTCCACTGGACAACCTCGAACCATAGTGGAAGTGATAGGGTCCTGGGCTATGGGCTTTGACTTCTTGGAGATCTAACCGCGGAGAGTGGCGACATATGAGGCATAGAACTCCCATACAATCTCCTCACTATAAGTCCCTGGGTCTCGAGCCATCCAGTCACACTTGTGAAGGCTAAAAAGCTGGTGATGTCGGGGACAGTATGCAAGCTCCCTGTGAGGACTCTGCGCTCCTCTGTAATAAGTCGGGCCGTCTTCTCTTTGTCATTTTTCATCTTAGCATCCCGATAGATTTGCCATTGGCCCTCAACACACCATCTGTTTGGATCACCGGTCACTGGTGTAGGGTCCTCATTTCCTTGGTACGGGTACTGACTCTGAGCTAGTGGCCTCATCAGATGAGGCTGCATGTTCATTTTGGCCGGACCCTGTGGCTGACTTGGCATTGGACCCCGAAGCGTGGGCAGACTAGGACCCTGAAGCATGGCTAGACTCAGAGCTCGAAGCATGGGCAGACTCGGAGCCAGACGTAGACCTAGTAGCTAAATTAGAAGCAGCCCCAGTTGATGACCTGATCAGTGTGTGCTCCTCAATAGACTGGGAGACAGTGACTACGTCGATAATAACATTTCGGAGGGTGCCTCTGGTGGCTCGGGGTGCAGTGGGAGAAGTCCTTGTGTTGGGAGGAACGTATGCTGGATTTTTTTCTGTGTCCTTGTCCTCATCGATTAACTGAAGCTAGGAACCACATATTTTGACTTGCCCTGTTTTGAGTAGGTGATTAGCTTCTTGGGTGCCAACGTACTTGTGGAAGCAATATTAATGCCAAAACTAACTATAAACACACTCGAAAAAAATTTAGAACTAAAAATGAACAGTAACAAAGACCCAAAAACAATTTCAGATAGTGGCTACAGTGGTTATCCACGGAGGGGACCTACGGTCCGTAGACTGATCTACGGTCCG
This sequence comes from Solanum tacnaense, assembly GCA_029582525.1. Classification (NCBI taxonomy): domain Eukaryota; kingdom Viridiplantae; phylum Streptophyta; class Magnoliopsida; order Solanales; family Solanaceae; genus Solanum; species Solanum tacnaense. The sequence goes on from JAJOOD010004429.1 coordinate 29,757, forward strand.
TGGAACCCTTTCGTGGATCAGAGGACCAACAATATTTGTCGCAGATGGAAACAACGGATGTACAGAATGGTCCGTAGATTGATCTATAGACCGTAGTCCACATCCTTGGTTTCACACATGGTGAAATTTTCAAGTGCATCCACCCACGAATCTAATCTACGGTTCGTAGACGGGGTATCGTGGATGTGAGTTGTGCCAAGTTTCAATCATTCTTTATTTTCAAGCCCACATCTTAGACCATTTTCAATAACATCCTAGTCTAACCATGCATTTCAACATTTAATCATGCTAGTTTGTCATTCTCAAGATTCCGATTAATCATTTTATCCAGTGTTTAAGACAAACTTTGGAAACCTAAGTCGAAACTTACATTTAGACTTATAATCATATACAACAAGGCAACACAATCACTATCTATCGTTCCAAGGGTATTGTAACTTCCAATTTTATCATGTAATTTGATCTAACAATTACCCAAGGTCAAGACCCAATCCCTGACTATCTTTAACCTATCAATGAATCGAAATTCAAAGTGAAGAGAAAGTCTATTACCTTACAGCAACGGGAATGGGGTAATTGTGTGACGACAGATGCTTTCGTGGCCAAAAACCACCTCTTCGTTACTAACCCAAACACTGGACCCTTTTGTGGAATATGGAATGAGTAGTATTCGGAATGTAAAGGGATCGTGGGAATTATGGGGGAATGGGAGGGATGATTTTATGGAGGAGTTATGGAGTGATATAGGAGTGATTTGAGGAGTTTGGGAAGTTATGAAACGGTTTGGGGGTAGATGGAGGGATGTGGAATGATTTAAAATTGGGAGATTTTAAATAAGGGGGTCCGGGTTAGGTCAGACATAATTAGGGTTTTGAACCCATGAGACCCCATTTACGGTCCATGGGTCGATTTACTGTCCGTAGATTGGGACCGTAGATCACTCTTACACTTGGTAAAGTTTAGGGGCTTACCTGGGATCTACGGAAACCATCCATGGTCCGTGAATGGCGTAGACCTCTTGATTACTTAGACTTCATCAAGATGATAGGCCTCCACAACTTCTTGCACACTTTTTGCGTTTCCCAAATAAATCTTGATCCTTTGCCCATTAACCATGAACCTTGTTCCGTCACTGTTCTCAAGCTCAATCGCTCCATGGGGAAGCACTTTTGTGAGTAAAAATGGCCCGGTCCATTTGGATTTGAGTTTGCCCAGAAACAAGCGCAACCTAGAGTTGAATAGAAGCACAAGATCACCCACATCAAATTCTCGCTTCTCAATTATTTGATCATGATACCTCTTCATCTTCTCTTTGTACAAGGCTGAACTTTCATAAGCTTTTAGGCGAAACTCATCAAGCATATTCAAGTCATTCATTCATTGATTAGATGTGGTGCCCCAATCCAAATTTAGCTTTTTCATCGCCCACAAAGCCTTATGCTCTAGCTGTACCGGTAAATGGCAAGATTTCCCCAGCAGCGGCGCCAAAATTTGATACGCTCAAATTACACTTCCCTAAAGAAGCATAAGCGATCGTTATTAAGTAAAGAACCCAACTTGTAGGTTGGCGTCGATACCACAAGGAAAATGGTTTAGACTTAACTTTAACCAACAATTATATTCATTTAGTTAAATTACTTCCAGAAACAAGTAATTAAAGGGGGGGGGGGGGAGATCTTGTGAAACAAATAGTAAGAATTCAGTAATTAATAGTAAACAAAAGTCAAATTTTGTCTTTATCAATATGAGAGAATCAACTAGGGTATATGTGTTCCCCACAAGCTCATAACGCAGTAATCCTAGTAATAGCAATCATGTCCTAGTGTACTACATGCAAAGTGATAAGTTAGGTATCGCTAAATCCTTGGTCCGGCATCTAGAGAATTTCACCCAACACCTTGGTCCTGCTACGTGTGTATAACTTACTAACCCTTACCTTTACCTCATATTAGATATCACATTGATGTTTGGCTTAGTTATTACTTCGCACCAATCGACACTAGCCTATTAGATAGTACCACACTAAATCTATGTTGATAATTCTTTTCTTGTTGATTACCTCCTTGGTCCGGCAAGTAGCAACAAGGTGAGTTTAACGCATGCACTCGTTAAAAAGACTTCTAAACGAAAGAATTATCAATGCATACAACAATACTATTCAAGAATTGCTTATTTACTATTCATATTTTGTTAATCGCTCATGGTTCCCACAACCCTAGTTGTGGAGTTTAGTTACTCATAATTATATGAACACAATTCATTGGTTTAGATGAAATAATTATGAACTTACGTAAGAAGAATAATACACCCAGAAATTCAACTTGAATTGCAACACCAAAATCTTCAAAACGAACTTAGGAAATTAAGAATTGCTAAAGTTGCAAGTTAATCTCCCAAATCAAGAACTAGAACAAAAGTAATAAAGTCTAACCACCAAAAATGAGGTTTACATGCCCTATTTATAGTAAAAAAGTCCTAACTTAAAAGGGAAACAAAATAAGGAAAGTTTGTTTAGGCACGCGTCTTCATTCCACGAGACTGACTCACGGACCGTCAATGGATCGACAGTCCGTGAGTCCCTTCCGTCAGCCAGGACTTAGAAAATATTTTAGCTTCCAAATATCAGTTTCTATGAAGCAAACGACGGAACTGCAGTACGAACCGTAGATAGATCTACGGTCCGTCAATCCCCCTCCGTAGCTCCACACTTAGAATTTTCAAAAATCAGTACGGTCCGTAGATCAATCTACCGTCTGTCAATGGTCATCGTGGTTCCACACTTTGTCAGATTTCCCTGATTTTCCTTACATGCCTTGCCTACAACCACCATCTACCGAGCGTCAATGGACCTACGGTCCGTAGATCATCTCCGTAGATGCCTTTTTCTGCATATCTTTCAGCTGTTTCTTTACTTCCGCGCCTGAACATCTTTCCTGCAAAATATGATAAAAACACATAAAAACCAATACAAAAAGGCCCTAGACACACACAACTTGTAAGTGAAATGTATTAGAAATACCGTAAACTCACGGTATATCAGGTAGTAGCTTAGCGCCTATAGGTCGATTCATTTCTTACCTTAAGGCCAGAAATATGATTTCTAAGGGGTATCTATATCATCTAGTTCGGATTAAGGATTAAAGCTCTGAAATACTAACTCTTGAGTCAATTCTACTAGTTAATCAATTCCTAAAAGTGTTTCCAGAAGATCTTCCCGGAGTTCCTCCCGAAAAGGAAATCAACTTTGGAATTGATCTCCTTCCACATACCCAGCCTATTTCTATTCCTCCTTACAGAATGGCTCCAACCGAATATAAGGAATTGAACGAGCATTTGAAAGACCTTCTAGATAAGGGCTTCATCAGACCTTGTATTTCCTCATTTGGTGCACCAGTGTTGTTCGTGAAAAGGAAATATGGTTCTATCAGGATGTGCATTGATTATAGGCAGTTAAACAAGGTCACAATCAAGATTAAGTATCCTATCCCCAGGATTGAGGACTTGTTTGACCAACTTAAGGGTGCTAGTCATTTCTCAAAGATAGACCTCATATTCGGTTATCATCAGCTCAGAGTCAGAGATAGTGACATCCCGATAACAGCCTTCAAAACTTGGTATGGTCATTATGAATTTGCAGTTATGTTATTTGGACTAACCAATGCTTTTGCAACTTTCATGGACTTGATGAACAAAGTGTTCAAGTAGTAATTGGACTTGTTCGTTATCATCTTTATTGATGATATCCTCATTTACTCTAGGAATGAGGAAGAACCTGCGAAACATTTGAGGGTTGTCCTGCAAATTCTCAAGGATCACCAGTTATTCGCTAAGTTTAGCAAATGTGAGTTTTGGTTGCAATCCGTTGCTTTCCTTAGTCACAATATGTCTAGAGAAGGGATCCGATTGGATTCTCAGAAAATAGAAGCAGTGAAACAATGACCTAGACCTACCTCTACTACAGATATCAGAAGTTTCTTGGGTCTAGCAGGTTATTACAGACATTTCGTGGAAGGATTTTCATCCATAGCCTCTCTATTGACTAAGTTGACGTAGAAGAAGGTCAAGTTTCAGTGGTCAGATGATTGGTAGAAAGGCTTTGCAAAACTAGGTTGACTACTACTCCTGTTTTGACTCTACCAGAGGGTTCAGAGGGTTACGTTATCTATTGTGATACATTTAGAGTTGTCCTTGGTTGTGTGTTGATATAGCGAGGTAAGGTTATAGATTATTCTTCTAGACAGCTTAAGGTACATGAGAAGTACTATCCAACTCATGACCTCGAGCTTGCAGCAGTGGTGTTTGCACTTAAGATTTGGAGACATTACTTGTATGGTGTCCATGTAGATGTGTTCACAAACCATAAGAGCCTTCAGTATGTGTTCACCCAGAAAGAGTTGAATCACCGCCAGAGGAGATGGCTTGAGTTCCTCAAGGATTATGATAGGTGTGCATTACCATCCTGGTAAGTCCAATGTAGTAGCAGATGCTCTTAGGAGACTATCTATGGGTAGTGTAGCATATGTTGAGGAAGAAAGAAAGGAGCTAGCAAAGGATGTTCACAGGCTTTCTCTCTTAGGAGTTCGTCTTATGAACATATCAGATGGTGGTGTAACAGTTCATAATGGGTCAGAATCTTCATTGGTAGTGGAGGTTAAGGAAAAGCAAGACGGTGATCCTATATTGCTTCAACTAAAGGGTGCAGTCAATCAGAACAGAGTTGAGGTTTTCTCCCAATGGGGAGATGGTGTGCTTCACTATCAGTGTCCATTATGTGTTCCTAAGGTTGGTGAGTTGAGACAATAGATTCTTGCAGAAGCACATAACTCCAGATATTCTATTCGTCCAGGTGCCACTAAGATGTACCATGATCTGAGGGAAGTCTTTTGGTGGAATGGTATGAAAAGGGATATAGCGGATTTTGAAGGTAAGTGCCCCAATTGTCAGTAAGTGAAGGTGGAACATCAGAAACTAGGAGGTATGACTCAAGAGATCAACATTCCTACTTGGAAGTGGGAAGTGATCAACATGGACTTCATAACAGGATTACCTCGTACTGGTAGACAACATGGCTCCATTTGTCTAATAGTTGATAGAATTACTAATGTTACATGATTTTTGGTGGTTAAGACTACAGATTCGGCGGAGGACAACGTCAAGCTTTACATTAATGAGATAGTCAGATTGCATGGGGCTCATTTCTCTATCAACTCAGATAGAGGTCCACAATTTACCTGTCATTTTTGGAAGTCATTGTAGAAAGGTCTTGGTACTCAGGTTAATCATAGCACAACATTTCATCCACAGACGGATGGTCAGGCAAGGCGTAATATTCAGACCTTAGAGGACATGTTGAGAGCTTGTGCGATTGACTTCAAGGGTAGTTAGGATGATCACCTTCCTCTTATAGAGTTCACCTACAATAATAGTTAGCATTCTAGCATTCAGATGGGCCCTTATGAGGCATTGTACGGGTGTAGATGTAGATCTCTAGTTGGTTGATTTGAAGTAGGTGAAGTAGTCTTGATAGGGCCAGATTCAGTTCATAATGCTATGGAGAAAGTGCAACTCATTAGAGATAGACTTAAGACAGCCTAGAGTTGCCTGAAGTCTTATGCAGATGTAAGGAGAATGGAATTAGAGTTCCAAGTTGATGATTGGGTTTTCTTGAAAGTGTCACCCATGAAGGGGGTGATGAGATTTGGCAAGAAAGCGAAACTCAGTCCTAGATATTTTGGCCCTTACAATATCTTGGAAAGGGTTGTTAAATTGGCTTATGAGTTAGAGTTGCCAACAAAACTAGTAGCACTGCATCCGGTTTTTCACATTTCGTTGTTGAAGAAGTGTGTAGGTGATCCAACATCTATTCTACCATTAGAAAGTGTGGCTGTGAAGGATAGTCTCACTTATGAAGAGGTACCAGTTGAAATCCTTGATCGTTAGGTTCGAAGGTTGAGAAACAAGAAAGTCGCTTCAGTCAAGGTTTTGTGGAGTAGTCAGTCCGTAAAGGGAGCTACTTGGGAAGCAGAAGCAGCAATGAAAACCAAGTATCCTCACTTATTTCCTTCTGATTCAATTTCAGCTTGAGTGAATAGTTCCGCTTCAGTTTTTCAGTCATTCATGCACAGTTTCAGTGTTAGCATCATGTTCATTCAGTTTATACTTGCATATTCAGCGTATTTGCATGTTCATGGAACTCAGTTCAGTCAGAAATCAGTTTCCAGTATTTAGTGGTAGGGGTCGCAGCTTTCTCCATCCATTTCAGCTAGTTTAGTCTTTATTCGAGGACGAATGGCCCCAAGGGGGAGATAATGTAACACCATGTAAGCTTGAACAAACCAAAATGCAGATTTCAGTATTGCAGGTGTAACCCACGGACTGTAGGAGGACTCACGGTCCGTTCTGCATGTCCATGGTGCAACACCTGCGATCTTCCCCAAGAAACCTCCAAAAAATTGGCCAAGGGTTAGGCCACACCAAGACCTACGGACCGTAGGTGTGACCACGGTTCGTGGTCCAGAGCCGTAGGTCAACCCCTTCGTTTCAACTCCCAATCACCGATCGACGGTTGACCAGAACGGACTGTCGGTCGATCCACAGTCCGTCGGTCCCATCCTTCAGTGACCTCGACAACTTTTAAGTCAGGGGTTATTTAGTCTTTTCGTGGTGCGTTGGACCCCTACCCTAAGGAGAACTAGTCGACCAGCCCTAGCTCCAAGAATGCGACAGGTTTTCATTAGTTTCAGCCCTGAAATCGAAATTTTTTTCGTGGAATTCGTCACCAGGTATGTGGGATTTCACTAGTGGGTTCCTTTCCTCCATTAGGTCCCAAGAATTCAGTCAGATTCTTGGTTCCCTTAATATTATCTAGACCTAGGGTTTCTAGAATTTCAGTAGATCATTATAAATTTGTTGTTTTAATGTACCTAATCAGATTATCATGATGTTAGTATGGTTTGGTGTAGCTTCTTCCATAAACTCAGAACCCTAGCTATGTAGTTCTTTTAGCTCATGACTTGCACATGCTAGGTCAGATATTTTAGTTATACATGCCTCCATTTTTAAATGTTGATTATCAGTATATTTATGTTGAATTCTCAGTTTGCATGCCAGTATTTTGAGCTATCTAGTATTACAACATTTAAGTTATAAATTATTAAATCACATAATCAAATAGGAGAAGCTTAATACAGAGTGGGATAGGGTCAGTCACCCAAAAGTCCTAGAACTAAGTGCCCCGTAGGTTGTAAGGCCTCTCTATGGGCAATATTTTAGCGATCACGCTAGCATGCCTCTATACCTCTGGCAGGGTATATTGGGTCCTCTCAATGAGGCGTATACATCGGACTCCACATGTAGATCATGTGGTTTTATGTCGGTTATTAGTAGTTCCTATAGTTCAGTCAGATTCTATTGCATTGACCATGTTATTAGTATAGTTAACTATTCAGTTTCAGCATATTATAAACTTGGTCATTGCATTCAGTTTATCCATGTTTAGTATTTCCATTATCCTTATCATGATCAGATTATATCATTGATTTATTGCTTGATCAGTTATGTAATTATTTAGCTTTACTCCATCTTGCATGCTCAGTACATTTCAAGTACTGATGCATACTTTGTGCTATATCTTCTCGTGATGTAGGTTTAGGTCCTCAGCAGTCAGATCACACATAGATTGGTTCCCGATCTTCAGTTCAACAGCATAAGTGGTGAGTCCTCATTCTTCGAGGACAATTGACATGTTATCTTTCCCTTTTAGTATTTAGTTTTCAATTTTTGCTTGATTTTGCTAGGACATGTCCCAACATTTCTACTCAGTTTAGAGGCTTATTTCAGACATAGTTAGTTTCAGCTTTAGTGTTAGAGTTTGACTTTTCATTTTATTCAAACTCTCAGTTTTCTTATATTTAGACTTAGTATATGGGTATTACCCATCATTCCAGATTATCATATGATTTATCTTTCACACAGTGATTATTGATTTAGTTTACTTTAGTATGCTTATGATACGCTAGTAGGGTTAGCTTGGGATCGCTCATGATCCTAGGTCCCGTGTCCATGTCCAGGGGTAGCCTCGGGAGTGACAAGTTAGGTGTGCTAAAGATACCGTAGGAAAGATCTTTGAATTATCTTTCCAATGCCGCTGATTTTGCTGAGTTTCAGTTCATGTGAGTGAGATATGCCCATTTGAAGTTGGGCTGCCTAGATAAGGAAAGTCAAAACCGGATTTTTGAAGGGTATTATGGTCTTTTCATTACCCAATTAATTAAATTTGTTTTTTGTAATTAAATGGGGGTCTCAACTGATGGGATTCAGTTTACACAATTGTAAATTCATGCTAGGGCTTTTAGAGAAAGAACGTAAGAGGAGAAAAGAGGAGAAAGAGCCAAAGTTCATCATTCTTGAGATTTTTGCTTGTGGATCTCGCCAAGGGTTGATCCCTACGAGGTATGTGAGATCACATAGCATTGTGTTAGTTCACCCACGCGCCAATCGTGATTTATTTCAGCAAATTTAGATTCTCAAAGGTTTAGAAATTGAGTTCTTGATGGATTTATTTGAAGTTTATAATGAGTTCTTGATTTTGATTCATGAAATTAGGTGTCGTTTTGAGTAGATTCTTGCATATTTTAATTATGTAGTCTAAAATAAGTGTTTGGAGAAAAACCCAATTGAGTTTAGAGAGCTTAGAGTTGAAAAACGAGCAAGAAAATTCGTCAAACACCTGGGGAGAGAGGTGGGGTGCCGCACCACTCAGAGCTCCCAACAAAGTTCTCTAATGTTTGGCTTCTGGGGCTTTGTGCCAGAAAGAGCGCCCCAAATTCAGTTGTAAGGTTTTGGGTCTGGCGCTCTGGGCCACTCAAAGCACCAGGGACGCCACGTCTTCCATCTTTTCCCACTTCTTTCCGTACTACTTCCTTTTAAATGTACCTGTGTTTCCTAGTTGATTTCTACACTCTAAGGTACGTTTGAAATCATCAATAACATGAGATCATGAGCCTTGAATCCATAATTCAATTCAAGGAAAGTTAAGATTCAAGAGAAGTTCATAGAGTCTCCAAAAGTCTTTTACAAACGTTTTCACTTTGATTTAACGCTTGGGTTTTGAGTTGAGTAAAGAGTAGAGATTGAAGTTCATTTCTTCAAAAGAGTATATCGGGACTATGTATTCCCAAAGAGTAAAATGTTTTTATATTTAAAAAAGAATGGAAAATTTGATTTCCAAAAGAGCCTTTGAGCTAGTTTTGAGTAAAGAGTAAGTGCTTTCACAATTAAGCCCAGCGGCTCACGAAACCAGTGAGCTATTTTAATAATTCCAAGACCCCATTTGATAACATGGGAAGCATGGATGACACTAAAATGAGTGGCATGTATCCCTCAAGACCATTCACACGGAGTTAAGCAAAGGATCTCCAAGGCCTACAAGCAATATTCATGAAAAGGGAAGCATTAGAGGAGCTTGAAGGTCACCAAAGAAAGACATACAATGTGTGTAAGGTACATCAAAATGAGAAGGAAGAAGGAAAGAGGCCATGTGTGCAAATGGCCATTTCATGAATTCAATAATTCACAAAAGAAGGCAACCAAACAAGGCCCTTATCTCATTAAGGGTAAAATTGTCAAAGAAGTGTTTTCTTTATTTCCTTAGTATAAATATTAGTCTTTTATCATTTTGCAAGACTTAGACTATATTGACTATTGACTATCAAATTGTAGTATCTTCTTAGTGACTAATTAGTGAGTAATTAGGGTGATTTCTTGGGATTGCTAGTTAACTTCTTGGGTTTGATTAATCAAAGTGTTACCGCTTTGTGATTCTTGGTTTCATTTGATTATTCTTCCTTTGGTTGAATTTAGGTTGTTGAAGTCAATTGGGAGGTGAGGGTTTTATTCCCTGGTTGCCCATAATTTCAATAGCTTGAGTATTAATCCACATATCCTTTATATCTTTGTTCCTTTCCTTGTTTGATCTTTATCATTTTGTATCAAGAGCCTATGTTTAGATTTGTTCTTACAAATCTAGTCTTGGTTTGAAAAAAAAAGGTCCAAAAAAATTGTCCAAAAAAATATCTGAATATTTTTTTTTGTTTTGATTTGTTGATTTTGACACTATATCCTTGTTCCCTAGTGTTTTTTTGAGTTTAGGTTTCAAATTTTGTTCAATTTAGAGTTGTAGAAGTGAAGTTCCATTGAAGGGTTTCAAGCTTTTCAAATTTTGAAAGTAGGTTTTTTGATTGAGGAGAAATTGGAGAATAATAATTAGCGGGATTTGTTCTCTTAGTTGAAGGGAAGAAAATCCAAAATTTTGAGTCAATTCCGAGTTGATATTGGGGTTTAGTGTCTGTTCTTGGTGTCTTCAAATTGTTCTTGAAGAAGAAGAAAGAAGAAAGTATATTTGTTCCAACTTTTCAAGTCAAAGTTGGTCAATGGTGTTTTTTTGGGGTCCATTATTGGAATTTTGAAAAAAGAAAATTCAAAATCTGTAAAATAAAATAAATAATCCGCGTGGACCGACACATGAGCTACCACATCAGACGCCATCTGCCACGCTAGTGCCACACGACATTACATCAGCAGCCAGCGCAGCAAACAACCTGCCAACGACGCCCAGTCACACTGACGCGCGTGTGCATCAGTTTCAGAGACCAAAACCTGCAGGCTTTTCTTAAGAGCCCAAAAATATTCTAAGTATGGAAGTTTTTTTTTGGACCTAAAATTTTTTCTAAGTGTCCAAACTTCGTGATTCTTGTTCTACCATTTTTCCCTTCAATTCCTCAACTATTTAACAATTAATTAACATCTTTAATTACTTGTTAACTAGTTTTATTCATCAAATCATCCAATCAAAGTCTTACAAGTGATGGACTTCTTTGAGGCTTAAATTTTTGTAAGTGTCCAAATTCACTTCTTCTTCTAAACTCATTTTTCTTCTATTTTTCAACTATTTAACAATTAATTAACATCTTTGATTACTTGTTAACTAGTTTTTAATCATCAAATCATTTCTTTGATCCTTCAAATTAAGTAACAACAAGTAATTCTTCTACTTTTGTCACTTGGTTTATTTTGAGTCCGAATCTTTTGGTGCTTCTTTATTCTACTTTTCTCATCTTAATTAGTTGATAACCTTCTTGATTCAAGTCCGTTAGTTTTTTTTGGGTCGTCCTTATTTCAAGAGTCACAAGAATCCACTCCATCACAAAGGATAGGTGATCTTCAGTTGATTGAACGGAGCTAGTTCACTATCAATTTTGAGAGGACGCCATAGAAGGTGAGTTGAGAGCTACATACGAGTGACGTGAAGCTTTTGCTACTAATCTCATTTGTTAAGTTTTGTAGGTATCAAGTCTAATACAAGTCCAATTGGGGAGGGCTCAGAGAACATCATGGAGGTTCTCGCCATCATCTCTAAGCAAGTAGCAGAAATGAATGGAAAGATGGGAGGTATGGAGGAAAGGTTGGTACATGTAGAAAATGAGAATAGAAGGAAAGCAATTCAACCCGAATATGAGGAGATAAGGAGGGCATCGGTGCATTCCACCACCGTTGCTCCAAGACAAGCTCATAATCTATGTTCTACTCCACAAAGCCGAACCCAAAACTACCAACGCCCCACTTTCCAAAATCCCAACCCTCCAGACCACCTAAGACAACCTACGCCACATCCAAATCCACAACCCTATCACCCGCCAGAAGACAATCTTCCTTTTGTGGCCAACCAAATCCAATACCAAACATCATTTCGAAATGATTCAATGCATCTTTTCATAAACCCTGCACATCACATCCAAAAAATGCACCACAAATGCCCTACCAAGACTACCAATACCAAAATCCTCTCTATGATGAAATTCATGAGGAGTTCAATAATGATGAGCTTTGGGAGCATGGGGGTAGGGATGGAAATGGAGTGCAAAGGGAAGGAGTACGACCTCGGGACTTGGGGTGGGACCAAGGCATGGGAGATCAAGAATATGGGAAAAGAGGAGATAGGATGGGATATAGAGGAGATAGGATAGGATATATAGGCGATAGGATAGGATATAGAGGAAATAGAGGAAGCAGGTTTAGGGAGAGGAATGCTCAAGATAGGAGATTGAATACTATCAAGGTCACACTTCCAAGGTTCAAAGGAAGTAGTGACCCTGATGAGTTCTTGGAATGGAAAATTCAAAGTGAGCGGATCTTTCTCACAAATAATATCTCAGAAACTTTGAAGGCGAAGTATGCTCTTATGCAATTTGAGGGGTACGCATCAACTTGGTCGGAGTCCTAGAGGAGGGAAAGGGAGAGCCATCATAACTACGAGTTACCTACTTGGGAAGAGTTGATTGCACTTATGGAGTTAAGATACTTGACTCCAAACTACTACCAAGAGGTGTTCAAGAAGGTGTACATGTTGAGGCAAGGTACCAAAAGTGTGGAAGAATATTATGATGAGTTTGAGAACTTGCGGATGAAGTCTAAAATTGAAGAGAATATGGAATGTATGGTAATACGATTTGTGGCAAACTTGAGGTATGATAAATTGAAGCCCTTGAAGCTTAAGCACTATGAGACTCTTGAAGCGGCTTTCCATGATGCCTCAAATGTAGAAGCAGATTTGAAAGAAGAAAAGTCATACAAGGCCAAAAGTTCATTAACTTCCACATGGAGCAAAGGTAGAGATAATTGGAAGACTACATCCTCTAGGGAGCATCCTAAAGGTGGAGGTCAAGCTTCCCAAGTCAAGCTTGATTATAAATCCAAGGCAACTGAGCAACCACAAGGAGGTAACTATGTTAATTCTAACTTTCCTCGATCCTCTACAATTCAATGCTTTAGATTTCAAGGGAGGGGGCATGTTGCTAGTGAGTGTCCAAATAGGAGAACAAGTATTGCTCTTCGTGATGGATATAAGACTGAAGATGAAGATGAGGGTGAATAAAAAAATGAGGGAGAGGAATATAGGGGTGAAGGAGAGGAAGGTTCTTCAGGGGATGAAGAAGAAAGGTTGGATGAGAAGGCAAATTTTTCTTGCTTCATGGATAAGGGAAAGCCTTTGCTTGATGATAATGAAAACTTGGACATGAATGCCAATCTTTCATGTGTTGTGAGAAGAATTATGGGAGCCCTTGCAAAAGAAGAACTTGACCAAATGGAGAATCTATTTCATGCTAGGTGCAAAATCCAAGATAAAGTGTGTTCTTTAATCATTGATAGGGGAAGTTGCACCTATGTGGTGAGTAGTTCCTTGGTGGAGCATATGAAAACACAAACCAGCAAGCATCCAAATCCTTATAAGCTACAATGGCTCAATGAGAGTGGAGAGATGACGGTCCTCAAAAAAGCAAGTATTCGGTTTAGTGTGGGAAAGTACAATTACGAATTGGTTTGTGATATGGTTCCCATGTTGGCATGTCACCTACTATTGTGGAGACCTTGGCAATTTGATAGAGATGTTGTGCACCAAGGGAGATCCAACAAATACATTTTCATGATTGACGGTAAAAAGTATGTTCTTGCACCTCTCACTCCATATCAAGTGAGTGAGGACTATTGGGCTATGAAGGAGCTTTAGGAGAGATTAAAAGCCGAGGAGGCAAAAGGTGAAGGCGAAAGTTCCACCATCGTTACAAAGGAGGGGAGTGCCTTGGCGAAAACTAAGAAGAACATGTGCATGATAGTAAAGCCAATGAAGTGTTTAAAGGGTGTGAAGGAGGAATGCTTTCTAGTGTGCCTTGTGAACACCAATCTTTTGTTACATGCTAACCAAAATACTAGCACTTTGCCTAGTATTATTTCTTCTGTTTTGTAGGGCTATGATGAGTTATTTCCAGATGAGGGGAATCGAACACCACATAGATTTTATACCAGGTTCATAAATCCCCAATCATCCAGCTTATAGGAGTAACTCGACAGAAACCAAATAGCTATCAAGGCAAGTGGAAGAGCTTCTTGAGAAGGGGTCGATCAAAGAAAGCCTAAGTCCTTGTGCCATACCGGTAATTCTTGTTCCCAAAAAAGATGGCACTTGGAGAATGTGTATTGATTGTAGAGCAGTAAATAAGATCACGGTGAAGTATCGATATTCCATTCCTCAACTTGATGATATGCTTGATGAGCTATGTGGTTCTATTGTTTTCTCCAAGATTGACCTTTGAAGTGGGTATCATCAATTCGTATGAAACTAGGTAATGAGTGGAAGAGGACCTTCAAGACAAAGTTTGGGCTGTATGAATGGCTTGTGATGCCATTTGATTGACAAATACCCCAAGCACTTTCATGAGATTGATGAACCATGTTCTCAAACCTTTCATTAACAAGTTTGTTGTGGTGTATTTTGATGACATACTTGTGTATAGTAAGACAATGGAGGAACATGTATCCCATTTGAAGCAAGTGTTTGATATCCTACTACGAGAACGTCTCTTTACTAATTTCAAGAAATGTTCATTTTGTGTTGATAAAGTTGTGTTTTTGGGTTTTGTGGTTAGTGCAAATGGGATTGAGATTGATGAAGAGAAAGTGGAGTCCATCAAGACTTGGCTGACCCCAACCAGTGCAACCGAGGTAAGAAGTTTTCATGGGTTAACAAGTTTTTATTGGCGATTTGTGAAGGGATTTAGTTCAATTGTTGCTCCTTTGACCGAACTGATCAAGAAAGATGTACCTTTTGTATGGGTTGAGGAGCAGGAGAAGTCTTTTCAAGCCTTGAAATTGATGTTGAGTTCTGCACCATTGCTCCAACTTTGATAAGGCCTTCGAAATTGAATGTGATACTTCAGGTGTTGGAATAGGTAGTGTGTTGATGCAAGAAGGAAAGCCATTAGCTTTGTTTAGTGAGAAGTTAAAGGGAGCTACGATCAAGTACTCAACTTATGACAGGGAATTGTATGCACTAGTGCGAGTGTTGGCACATTGGCAACACTACTTATGGCACAAAGAGTTTGTGATAAGGACCGATCATGAGTCCTTGAAGTATCTTAAGGGGCAATCCAAGTTTAACCAACGACATGCTAAGTGGGTTGAATTCATTGAAACATTTCTATATGTGATCAACTACAAGCAAGACAAAGAGAATGTGGTAGCAGATGCTCTATCAAGAAGGTTTGTATTTGTCAATACCTTGGTTTCTAGAATGATGGGGTTTGAAAGCTTAAAGGGATTCTATTCTATGGATTCCGACTTCAAAGATACCTTTGATAATCTTAGTCAAGGGAAGCGAGTTGATAGGTACCAATTGGTTGATGGTTTTTTTTTATCAAAGATGGCCGAGCATGTGTGCCCATGAACTCATGGAGAGAGTTATTTGTCAAGGAGGCGCATAGTGGTGGTTTGATGGGACACTTTGGGGTACCAAAAACACTTGATATTCTTAAGGAGCAGTTTTTTTGGACCAAGATGAAGCATGATGTGGAGAGGATTTGTGGAAAATGTCTAGAATGCAAGCAAGCCAAATCCACGAGTAGACCCCAAGGTAAGTATACTCCTCTTCCTACTCCTAATGGTCTGTGGATGGATATTTCTATGGACTTTGTGTTAGGACATCCTAGGACTAAAAGAGGACATGATAGTATATTTGTGGTAGTGGATAGATTTTCTAAAATGTCTCATTTTATTCCATGCCATAAATGTGATAATGCATCCCATGTCATCTTTGTTTGTTATCAATGTGCTTAAATTGCATGGAGTCCCTCAAACCATTGTTAGTGATAGGGATTCCAAGTTTCTTAGTCAATTTTGGAAGAGTCTATGGGGTTACACTTGGTACCAAACTTATGTTCTCTACTTCTTGCCATCCTCAAACAGATGGACAAACCGAAGTAGTCAACCGGACTCTTGGAAGCATGCTTCGATGCATGATTAGAGGAACCCCAACTACTTGGGAAGATCGTTTACCCTTGTTTGAATTTGCATATAATTGGTCTTTCCACTCCTCTATTGGAATGTCTCCATTTGAGGCATGCTATGATTTTAAACCTTTGTTTCCATTAACAATGATTCCTTTGTCTAGCGATGTTGTTGTGAGCCTAGATGCCAAGAAAAGGGCAAAGGAGATGATGAACATTCATGCCAAGGTCAAAGAGTCCATAGTAAAGAACAATTCAAAGGTAGCTATTCGAAAGAATCGAGGGAGAAAGGAAGTGATCTTTAATCCAGATGATTGGGTGTGGGTGCATTTCCGAAAGGAGAGGTTTCCACAAGTATGAAAAGGGAAGCTAAGCCCAAGAAGGGATGGACCCTTCAAAGTACTCAAGAGAATCAATGACAATGCTTACATGATTGACCTACCGAGTGAGTATAATGTTCATAATGTTTTCAATGTTAGTGATTTATCTCCTTGTGTTGCAGGTGATCCTTTGGATTCGAGGATGAATCATTTTCAAGAAGAGGAGGATGATAACATGGGCAGCATGGATGACACTAACATGAGTGGCATGTACCCCTCAAGACCATTCACATGGAGTCAAGCAAAGGATCTCCAAGTCCTACAAGCAATGCTCATGAGAAGGGAAACATTAGAGGAGCTTGAAGGTCACCAAAGAAGGACATGCAATGTGTGTAAGGTACATCAAAATGAGAAGGATAAAGGAAAGAGGCCAGGTGTGCAAATGGCCATTTCATGAATTCAAGAATTCACAAAAGAAGGCAACCAAACAAGGCCCTTATCTCATTAAGGGTAAAATTGTCAAAGAAGTGTTTTCTTTATTTCCTTAGTATAAATATTAGTCTTTTATCATTTTGCAAGACTTAGACTATATTAAATATTGACTCTCAAATTGTAGTATCTTCTGAGTGAGTAATTAGGGTGAACTTTAGGGATTGCTAGTTAACTTCTTGGGTTTGATTAATCAAAGTGTTACCCCTTTGTGATTCTTCGTTTCATTTGATTATTCTTCCTTGGGTTGAATTTAGGTTGTTGAAGTCAATTGGGAGGTGAGGGTTTTAGTCCTTTGTTACCCATAATTTCAATAGCTTGAGTATTAATCCATATATCCTTTATTTCTTTGTTCCTTTCCTTATTTGATCTTTATCACCATTTCACAACACACTTTCAAGCAACGACACTCAGAAACTACTCGTTCACGCTAAGATCAATTCCGGGAGTTCTACTCGCCCGAATTCAATTTCGTAAAGTCGTACGGGTTCCTTAACGACTTATCTATCTACTTATGTGATCAAATTCTTAATTAGATCACCCAATTGTTATCTTATTTCCTTAGACGTTAATGACTCCGATTTCGTCCAAATCTGGACTAGGTTGGGAAATTCCGAGTTACTACTACAAAAAATTTTGGCCCAAAAGTTTTCCCCATTGGTTTTTCTATTACGACAGAACAGAGTCGTTACAATAGATACCAATTTACCCATCACTCGTCCCCGAGTGACAACTTAGGAAAAAAATAAGCTAAGGAAGGAATGGAGCAGTACCTGAATCGACGAACAATTGGGGATACTTGTCTCACATGTCCCTCTCGGTTTCCCAAGTAGCTTCCTCAACTGGACGATGCTTCCAATGAACTTTTACGAACTTAATATCCTTGGTTCTCAGCTTTCGGTCATCACGATCAAGAATTGCAATCGGTTCCTCCTCAACACAATTGAGTCCCACTTAATGATATAATCCTCATCACCGCGATATCTCTTCAACATGGACACATGAAATACCAGATGAACTCCCGATAGGTTAGGAGGTAAAGCCAATCTATATGCTACCGGCCCTACACATTAAAGAACCTCAAAGGGACCAATGTATCGCTGACTTAGCTTACCTTTCTTGCCAAATCTCATCATCCCTTTCATGGGTGATACCTTAAGAAGAATGTTCTCACCGGTTTGAAATGTCATGTCTCTTACCTTATGATCTGCATACTTCTTTTGTCTACTCTGGGCTGCTAAGAGCTTAGCTTGAATACTCCTCACTTTATCTTGAGCATCCTTTACTAAATCAACCCCAATGGTTTCACATCTTCAGCCTCGAACCATCCTATGGGTGATCTACATCCCCTCCCATATAATGCCTCAAACGATGCCATATTAATGATGGAGTGATAATTATTATTATAAGAGAATACACACAAGGGTAAGAACTTATCCCAATGTCCTCCAAAATCAATCACACGTGCACTCAACATGTTTTCTAACACTTGAATAGTCCTCTCCGACTGCCCATCCGTCTAGGGATGAAAAGCGATACTAAAAGTTAGTTGTGCCCAATTCATCACGTAATTTCCTCCAAAACTTGGAAGTAAATTGCGTACCGTAATCTGAGATGATAGAAAGGGGCACCCCATGCAATCTCACTATCTCCTTCACATACACCTTAGCCAGTTGTTAATCTATCCTTACCGAAATAAAGTGGGCTGATTAGTCAATCTATCAACCACTACCCAAATAGAATCAAACTTTCCCAAAGTCTTGGGAAGACCAACCACAATATCCATGGCTATCATTTCCCACTCCCATTCCGGAATTGTCATTCTTTGAAGAAACCCTGCAAGGCTTTGATGTTCATACTTCACTTGTTGACAATTTTGACACTTAGCCACAAACTCCGCTATATCCTTCTTCATGCCCGACCACCAATAACTTTGCTTCAAATCTCGGTACATCTTGATCACACCCGAATGAATAGAATATCGTGAACCATGGGACTCTATCAATAACTTTCGAATCAAATCATCAAATCAAGGAACACAAATCCTCCCCTTAAAGCTAACCACACCTTCCGCATCAAGAATGGTCTCTTGTGCCTTACCAATCCCAGTCTTTTTCTTTAGTTCATTCAAATTTTCATCCTCAAATTACTTGGTCTTGATCTCTTCCATAAACGGGGCCCTTACTTCAATGCTAGCTAACACTCCACCTTTTTCTAAGATGCTCAATTGCATGAATTTAGACTCCAAGGTCTGAATTTCCTTAGCCAAAGGTCTTCTAGTTTCACTCAAACAAGCTAAACTACCCATACTTACCGCCTTTCGACTCAAAGTATATGCCACTACATTAGCCTTACCCGGATGTTATTGAATGGTGACATCATAATCCTTGAGTAACTCCATCCACCTTTGTTGTCTCAGATTCAGATCCTTTTGAGTGAACACATTCTGCAAGCTACGATGATTAGTAAACACCTCACACTTAACACCATAAAGGTAATGCTGCCAGATCTTAAGAGCAAGCACTACCGCTGCCAACTCCAAATCATGCGTTGAATAATTCCTCTCATGCACCTTCAATTGACGAGAGGCATAAGCTATAGCATTCTTATCGTGCATCAACACAACACCCAAACCAGAATGTGAAGCATCATAACAAACAATAAAATCTTTATCTTCCACCAGTAATGCTAAGATAGCTGTGGTTTCAAGAGAGTCTTGAGCTTTTGAAAGATATCCTCACATTTTTCAGTCCATTCAAATAGTATCTCATTTTTTGTCAAACTTATCAAGTGCGTGTCAATAGAAGCAAAGTTCTTCACAAATCGACGATAGTAGCTAGCGAGCCCCGCAAAACTCCTAACTTCCGTCACAGAGGTAGCCCGAACCCAATTCTTAACCGCCTCAATCTTTTGGGGATCTACCATTACCCTTTCTTTTGAAACTACATGCCCCAAAAATGCAACCGAAGTCAACCAAAATTCACACTTAGAAAATTTAGCATACAACTTTTGTTTCCCAACAATGCCCAGAACAATACAAAGATGGTCAGCATGCTCTTCCTCAGTTTTCGAATAGACCAAAATATCATCAATAAAGACGATGACTAATGAATCAAGAAATGGCTTGAACACCCCATTCATTAAACTCATAAAATTTGCAGGCTCATTAGTCAAACCAAAGGACATAACTAGAAACTCGTAGTGTCCACAACGGGTTCTAAACGCCGTCTTAGGCACATCATCAGGCCTAACTTTCAAGTGATAGTAGCTAGACCGTAGATCAATCTTGGAGAAAATTGATGCACCTTGCAATTGGTCAAAAGGATCATATATTCGGGGTAAAGGGTACTTGTTTTGAATAGTGACACTATTCAATTGTTGGTAATCTATACACATTCTCATACTACCATTCTTTTTCTTAACAAACAAAACTGGAGCACCCCATGAGGAAGCACTAGGATGAATAAATCCCTTATCAAGAAGCTCTTGGATTTGAGCCTTAAGAGCTCTTAACTCTGCCGGAGCCATGCAATATGGAGGGATAGAAATGGGGCAGGTACCAGGTTCTAAATCAATGCAGAAGTCTATATCTCTATCGCGAGGGATACATCAAAGTCATTAGGAAACACTTCTCTAAATTCTGACACCACAGGAATAGACTCAATAGATGGAGTCTCAACCTCAACATCCCTAATATGAGCCAAATAAGACAAACAACCCCGCCCTACCAATTTTCTAACCCGAATAGAGGATATGATCTTAGCTTGCTTAGGCTTGTACACCTCTTCCCACTCTAACTTTTCCCTTCCCAAAATTTTTAGAGTGACAGACTTAGTGTTACAATTAAGCACAACATAATAAAGGGACAACCAAGTCATGCTTAAGATTATGTCAAAGTCAGTCATATCTAATATCACCAAATAAACCCAACTCTGAAAACCCATAAACAAAATAGGGCAAGCACGATAGACATGGGTGACTATGACAGACTTTCTAACTGGGTATAAACATCGATAGGGGCATCAGCCCAAGAATAGATCTTATGAAAAGAAAAGAATGATCGTCAGCGGAGATCGCAATACGCAGTTTTTTAGACAGAATCCCCGGCAGAACACTCGCCTCGTCGATTCTTCCCCTCGTTCTTTTTATCTTGGACATTGAGATGTTCATGCAAAGCATTATTGGTAACGGAACCTTCTTCAAAAAGGTCTAAAGGGTAAGCTACATAAGCAATATATTGATCTTTTTCTCCAACAACACGCTCGATGCGGTAGCATCGCCCTTTGTAACGATCAAGACTGGTAAGTCCATCGGTCCATACAGTTGTCTATGTACCAGTAGAAGATTCGGAAGCTACCGCGGCCCGTGCTTCTTCAGGTGGAACTCCAGGTTGAGGAGTTACTCGGAATGCTGCCAATATATCAGTATCCTTGGTATTTTTCCATGGCTCCGGCGGAAACGTTCCCTTTGTCACTATAGACTGAACTCGCTGTGAACCTTTTCGATTATTAGTAGTATATCACAAATTATAGCAAATGCTGCGGCAAATCGCACGGATACATATGAATAAGTAGAACCCGGATCAAATAACATATTAGCCATCTGGTCACAGACAAGAATAGTATATATGATCACCGCGTTAGATGCCTCTACCTCATTCTTTCCCAAAAAGCCGTAACATTGAGCCTTATCCTCATGTCGCGCGACTTCCCTTGTTGGTTGGACGTTACCCCTGCATGCGTTACTATTTCCTCTACCTTCACGGCCTCGCTGATAACCTCCTCGCCCACCTTATTGATGCCCTCAACCATTATTACTATTTCCCATGGGTACCACTGTTCTAGACTGCTGCTGCGTGGAATCCAACACATGTGGGTGGGGACAATATCTCCTCGTATGATCAAAAGATGGCCTGCTGCCCACTGAATGTGTGGCTCCCTGGCTATCCTGAATCAAATTATGAGGTGGAGTTCCTGAGTAATTACCTGTAGAGGCGGGCATAGCGAACTTAATTGGTCTGGCAGCAAGTGTTGGCCTCCCTGCCCTTTGGCGTAAGAATGTTGAAAGTTACCCGAGATTTTGGCCCTTTTAGCCAATGCCTTAGCCTGACCGGCTCGCCGCACCCCCTTCACTTTCTTAACAAAGTATGTTACTTCATTAAAGCTCATCCCAACAGAGGTCATATGAAAAGATAATACCTGCAACTCAAAATTTAGTCCCTTAATAAATTAGCGGATCCACTCTTCCTCAGTAGTCACCAATTGAGTAGCATATCTAGACAAGGCATGGAACTTGGCCTCATAAACAACCATAGACATACCTCCTTGCTCCAAGGCTATGTACTCATCCTTCTTGTGATCTCTTAAAGTCCTAGGCACATATTTCTCCAAGAACTGAGCATAAAATTGGGTCTAAGTAAGTGGAGGTTAAATGGAAGATCTGCATTCCATATAAGCTCTCCACCACTACTTAGCCTCACTTTGAAGCTAAAAAGCCACGAACTCAACCCCATGCTGATGGACAATTCCCAACTTATGAAGCCTCTCATAGCCATCTATGATGAGCTCGTATGCATCTTCACTCTTAGAAGCATGGAACATAGGCCGTTTCAGCTTCTAAAACACGGTCAACATCTCATGTTCATTAGCAGTCATAGCAGGACCCAATAGAGGATGATAGAAAGCATTATTACCTCCAGTTCCATCCACCTTACGGACAGTGATAGCAATAGGAGGATTGATGGGAGCTTCAGTTGCTTAAAGAAAAGGAAGCACTCCAGGACCAACCAACCCTTTCAAGAATGACATGATCTGCTGAGCTAAGATTAGGTCAATGGGAGGAATGCATGTTGTCTCAGCCTGCACCTCTTCAATATTTTCAACCTAAATATTCTCCTCTACCTCTTCATGATGAGCAGGAAGGGCCTCATTTCTGGGAGCATTTTCTACTGGTGCTCAATCCCTAGTAAGCGCCACCCTTCCTCGTCCTCTACCCCTAGCTCTTCATCTACCCTTGCCTCGACCGCGACCTCTCGCTACAGATTCTTCAGCTGGAGCATTGATGGGAGCTACGTGTCTGACGCTGTTGAATCTAGTGTTAACTATCTGCGAACAGAAGAGTGAAGAAGGTTAGATACCAATTCGAATCGACATATACCAATTGGAATCAAGCTAAAGCACGAAAAGAGACAAGAAAAACATAGTGATTTCCTAAAGTCCTATATCCTCTTAAAGAAAAGTACAGACGTCTCTATACCATATTACAAGACTCTACTAGACTCATTTTGGTACATCAAGATCAATGAGCCTAGGCTCTGATACCAACTTTGTCATGACCCTGACCGTCGTGATTGGAACCCATCCTAACTCTCTGGTGGGAGAACTATTAATGCTAATTAATTAACCAATTGTAATCATTTACTAAAGCATTTAAGTTACGGAAGCAAGTTAAATAGCTAAAAACTGAAGTTCCCATAAACTTCCAAAATATCTAACAACTAAACAATGCGGAAATTACGCCTAGAACCTAAAATTCATTGTACAAAAACATCTAACAACATCCATAAGTCTAATAAGAAGGGTCAAAACCCCAAGCTAATGAACTAATAACTAACTAGAAAAGTATAATTCAGAAATGTGGACATAGAGGAAAGGAGA
Source organism: Solanum tacnaense (assembly GCA_029582525.1). Classification (NCBI taxonomy): domain Eukaryota; kingdom Viridiplantae; phylum Streptophyta; class Magnoliopsida; order Solanales; family Solanaceae; genus Solanum; species Solanum tacnaense. The sequence continues at coordinate 53,058 of JAJOOD010004429.1, forward strand.
ACTCATGGCAGCCTGGAAGAACTGGCTCACCCTTGAATTCGATCGGCAATCACTGATCTTCTAAAAGAGGTCTGTCAATAGCCACTTGAACATGCCCTGTACTCAACAAAGAAAGAGCAAGTGCGGTATCAGTACACAACCATAGTGTATTGGTAGGTCACGTGACTATCCCATTAAGTGCAACATATAAAAGTCATACAACATTATAACAACATGCATACATCGAACATATAGAATACCATCATCATTTAAGAACAACGTACAATTTCACAGTTCTCAAGATACACAATTATGTCAAATAGTTAGTCCTCTTATGGAACCCAAACCCAAACAGTTACCATACCATAACGTGGTACCCGATCCAATGTTTATGCCAGAACATGGCAACCGATCCAAGTTAGTGTGTCAGAATGCAACACCCGATCCATTCAACAAGCCAAACATTGACATACGATATTTCCGGATTAGGGAGTAGAGTATGAACCTGAAACCAATATGAAAGAAAGTCATCAAGCAAGATAGCAAGTGTCAAGTGTAGGTCTCCCGCAAGCATAAGTAAGATCTCCGTGTTACTTTGGGACATGAGGTGGCGGGTTTGGCTAGGTAACATAATGGAAATGTATCGGACTACAAATCCTGGAATGACGGTTCGACCCCGTCCTTGGCCCAATCACAATCATAAGTATATTCACAAGATCATACAATTAAGTCATGATTCATGGCATTCATCATTCACCTATCTCATTTACAACAAGTGTGATCAATAATGCAACATTCACATACATACATGTATCATAATGAAGCAAGAAAAAACATACATCACACAATCATAGAATCACAACCATCACCTACCTCGAAAAAAGCTTGAAACCCTACGAAACTTGATTCTTACCTTTCTGAATTCATTACGCTTGTTCTTGGTCTACAACATTCAATATAACACGGAAGTAAATAAACAATAACTAATTACCCGAATTAGTAACAATTATATCAACCCTAGATCATACCCATGATGCCACTATCAAAATTAGGGCTTTTCCCACCGTAATTCTCAAATCAAGAATCTTCCCCCTTGATAATTACCCATTAGATTACGTTCTACGGGGAGTGAAAATCGTACATTTAGCCTAAAGACTAGTGGAAAATTGTGAAGAATCATCTAGGGTTCGTCTTCTTACTCTAAAAATCGAAAAGTGCAGAATAAAGATGTTTTGGGGTTTATTTCTGACTTAAGTCACATCGGACCTGCCACATCGTTCCTCACCCCAATACAGTGGCCCCGCCCTGGCGGCAGAAATCCTGCCCCAGTGGCTTTCACGAAACCAGTGACTATTTTAATAATTCCAAGATCCCATTTCACAACACACTTTCAACCAATGACACTCAGAAACTACCCATTCATGGTAAGATCAATTTTCGGACTTCAACTCGCCCGAATTCAATTCCGTAAAGTCGTACGGATTCCTTAACGACTTATCGATCTACTAATGTGATCAAATTCATAATTAGATCACCCAATTGTTACCATATTTCCCTAGACGTTAATGACTCTGATTTCATCCAAATATGGACTAGGTTGGGAAATTTCGAGTTACTATGAAAACATTTTTTGGCCCAAAAACTTTCCCCATTGGCTTTTCTATAACGACGAAACCCGGTCGTTACAGTGTAACCTCATGAATACATTCTCATCACTCTCATGCTCACTTACTTGAGTCTTGAAACAAGTTATTTAAAGTTGTAGAAGACTCCACAAAAGACTCAAAGGGACTTTCTCAAAGTTTTCGGAAGAACTCTCAAGACTGGACTCTTAACTCTACCTTGAATTTGAATTATGAATTCAAGGTTTTGGGAGGTGTTGTTGGGGTGCACTGGCTGGCGTAGGGCTCCAGGCCCAAACCCAGAAAACCTCGACGACTTTCTTTGTTCGTTTTCTTACCATAATTCGCCTAGATTCGAACGGTTTCGTCCACATCACTTGGATTCAGTTACTAAACGTAAGTACACTCTAATATACTCAATAAAACCCTCAAAACACTATTTTTCATCTCAAGAAATCATCAAAACCCCAACAAAACAAGATTTAGAATGAAACTTCTAGAACACTTACCAAGAACTTAAATCTTTCAATCTTTATGAATGAAATTGAATATGAAAATCATGTTTGGCATTTGGGTGAACGAACACAACACTATGGAAACTTACATACCTCTTAGGGATCACAACCATTGCGAAAATCTGCAACAAAACTCAAGAACCTCGATGAACACCTTGATCCTTTCCCCTTTTCTTCTCTTTTCTCTTCTTGACCTCTCAACCAAAACCCTAGGCGTATATTAGGATTATAAAACTTAACCTAATCAGAATAGAACCTTAAAACCTTACTAAAAATGAAATAAATTTGATTGGGTAAGAAAAAGACCAAAATACCCCTTACTATTTGTACTTTTCCTTAACTTGACAACTTGACTTCAAAAGCGCATATCTCACTCATTCGACATAGAAACTTAGCAAACTCAGTGTCATTAGAAAGATAATTCAAACAACTTTCGTTTGCCATCTCAGGGCACACCTAACTCATCATGTACTAAGAGTTATGATCGTTTGAAGTTAACCCAAATATTAGAAGAACTTAGGAATGGCTTGAATGAATTCCCTTTAATTTGTTTTGGAACTTAAGGTGCTATATCTAGTGACCTTAACACTTAAGAAATTTTAAATTTCTCGGTAAAATCCTACTCACATTGAAGGATAGTTCGAGTCTAAGTTCAAAACATTTCTGGGGTGTTACAATATTAAGTAAATCAGCTCCAAATTTATTAATTTTTGGAACCATTTCTAATAAAGAGACTTTAACGACATCAAAATTCTCTAAAATTGGTCTTGAAAAAGGAAGTCAATTCAGCATGAGCATGCTTGAACACTTCATGTTCTCAAATATAAGAAATTGTTTAAATAAAGCTGATGTTTGCATAATCAAGACACAACTTCCAATTCAAGTGTCTACGATCGTACAATAGTAAAGTAACCCAACCAAGGGTTGGGATCGAGTCCCAAGGGAGTGGTTTTGAGAATTAATAGAAAAATAAAATTTAGTTCTAATTAGTCATAGCTATAAAAATTATCGAATATAAACATACTAAATCTAAAGGGGTGACGCAAGCGTCAATTATCAATAGGGGGTTTGTATTAATTAACAATTAAAAAAACAAAAATGAGATAGAGAGACGAGATTCTTGGGATGTGATAGGAATACGGAATATACTACATTATCGGATTCATGCTTTTGATAGTAAATTGTTGAGTATTTGTGACTAGGCTAGACTATAGTGGGGGTAAAATTCACTCTCTCGAGCTGAATGTGTGGGAAAATGACTAGGATTCACTCTCTCGAGCTAAACCCATTTCGACCCAATACCACCGGCTACCAATTTAGTAGTCTTAGTTGTACAACCTCTCTCTCGAGCAAGCCAAAAACACTAAGATGAAATCATTTTTGCAACTACAATTCCATTAAGTTCATACACAACTACTAAACGAAATCACATCTAAACAACAAATAAACCATCAACAAGCAAGACCTAACAGATAGTCTAACCCATATTTACAAAATCACACCCCAAGAATTGGTGTTTTAGCTAGACATGTAAAAGAGATAAAAATTTATACCAATATCAGTTTTCATCAACTTGGAATGAAGGATTAAGTCTTAAAACACGTCAAGAGTGAAGACTCTTCGAGACCCATATCTAATTTCTTGGAGTTGAAATCCTTTGAATCTTCAAGGTCTTAGAACAAAGTCTCCAAAACCCTCTAAAACTTAAAATCTCTAAAAATTGTAAAAGGTTCGAATTATAATAGTGAGATGATTCTAAGCTAGAAATTTAAACAAGTATTTATAGTGTTTGAAAATTTTTTCTGCAGAGGACCCTTCGGCGAAGTTAGTCCGGATCGCTGATCCACTTGGTGATCCGCCCTTTGGTCTTCATCATCTTCGCGTTCTGAATCATTGGGTGATATGGTGATGATTCACGGAACTTCTCGGTGATTCACCGACTGCTCCCTTTTCTTACAGACTTGACCTTTTTCTTTAAGGTTCAGCACACTGGAACGTTAGGCGAGGTTGTAGGCCTGTCGGCGAATCACCTAATGGATTAGGCGATCGTCAGGCCGTCTTGTCTTCCTTCTTTCAGCCACTTTGTTCCTTTTTGCTCGATAGCATCCATTCTTTGTCTATCAATTCAAATACCTGAAACTTAAGGATTTTCATTTGATATTGAGACAAAATATGCATTTCAGGACACTAATTCTATCAATATATAGCCCTAAATGAGTCTAAATTGTGGACTCATCAATACCCCCAACTTAAACTTTTGCTTGTCCTCAAGAAAACTAGAGTTCAGCTGTTTAAAAAGGGTGTCTCAAACAGTGCTATACGAATCAATCATGAATGCACACAACAAGACTCACTTTACTCATGCAAAGATCAATTGTGCACTCAAAGATTTAAGTTGTGACTCACCATTATCGAAGAACCTCATGTTCACAATACTTGCTTAAAATGCAAGTTCAAGTTCAACAAAAGTGTTCAAATGCCCTCACACAAAGAATGATTCCATACTCACACAATGATTCACAATTTAAAGCTTCGAAATCAGATGCAACGCTCACACTCACAAAGAAGAACACAGTGCACGACTTCACCCATAGGTTTGCCCGTATTTTCCAATTGACAATTTTTTCAGCTCACTCAAGATCAAAAAGGTCTTTTAAGGCTTATAATGGGGCTGAGTGAAAAGGTATGGTCATTTAGGCTTAGTGACTTTCATCTTCATGAAATGTGGTATTCACGACACTTCCTTTCCTCTTCCTTAATCATTTTCTTTAGTGCTCATAAGTCATCCCATTATTCACTCTCCATGGATTGGTTGGAACGGGATTCCTTTTTGCATTTTCATAACTTTATTCCATAACTTTATCTTTTCTTTTCTTCTTTTTTTTTTTGTATGGAGGGATTCCATTTTTCTCAACACCATGGGTATGAGAACTTTTCTAGCACTTCTTGACTTGCCTTCTCATTTCACCACACCCCCAACTTAGGCTTTTGGCCTAAGTTGGCTATTCAATCAACCACAACTTCATGATGATTATGGGTGATGGGTAAAGAAAGGTCATTGTTTTATCAAGTTTCTTCCAAGAAGAAGGGTAAGGTTCAAGGGTTGTTCAAAAGAGGTTCACACTCACAAGGTAGGCCACAAAAGAGGTATATGTCAAATTGGCTCACACTCTTAGAAGTTTCTTAAGATCATATCAAGAGAGAGACTTACTTAGTCGACCGGACCAATGGGGCAAATTCTAGGTGTTATCATTCATGGTTCACAGTAAGCTTATCACATAAAGGATCAACATTAAAGTCAAACAAGACTTCACACTTTCGCTAGTGGGCAACGATCATCACAAGAGACTTGATTTAATAATTGGCTAGTCACAACAAGATGCAAAGAGTTCACATATTCTCTATGCAACTTCACTTGGCCTCATCGTTGCCACACATTCATGTTTGTTCGATTATAAGCACTATTGAATTCATTGATATTGATCCGAACCGATACTCAAATTTGCGAAAGAACAGCCACATTCAACACAGAAGGGGTGGCAAAATTTTTGGAAAGGTCAAAATCATTTTCTATTTAAAATACGAAGCCACAACCTCAAACATACAAAACAATGCAGTATTAACACAATTTAAGCACAAAAACCCAAATACATAAACAAAATAAGATTTACGAATAGCACACAAAGGTGAGCCTCACCCCACCACAAATAAAAATAATTTGTCCTCAAATGCAAATAACAAAATATCCAGAATGTAAATTAAAAAAAGACAGAGAGGGAGGTAAAGAGGGGATCATGTCTAAGTGGACACTCCGTCTGTCTGGGCAGCGGTATCCGAAGTGAACTCAGAAGTACCAGCTCCACTAGATCCAGCAACAGGTGCATTTGCCAAGGAAGCCTGCACAACAGCATCTATAATAATTGCTTCAGTCTCGGTCCGGTCTTCATCTATAGCTCCCTCAGTCTTATAAAACATCTCTTCATCAGTCTCTGCCTCTGACTCAGGATCTGCTTTCTGCTCCGTTCTATCCCATGTTCGGTGGTGGTCTGAGGCATCTCAGGCACATCTGGAATCTCCATTGTTCCAAAGATCATAGACATATCGGTGGACTTCAGGCAGTCCACATCATTTTACATCTCAGCAATGGCATCTTTTAAAGTTGTCACATCCTCTGTGGCCCTTTGGTTGCTCTCACACACTGCTATCCTGGCTGCTAGGGCATCAATGGCAGTGTTCAGTGGTGTCACAGCATCGGCAAGGGCAGTCTGAATCATGCTCAGAATAGAGGCCTCTAGAGTGACAGCCCGATGATTTGCAGATTGGGCAAGCTACCCCATCCGGAGTAGGGACTCTTGGGTGAGTGGAGGCCGGGAAATAACAACAATAGCAGTATGTCTGGGAGGCAGTGCACCAACATAAGAACTTGGTGTATCAGCATGAGTAGCAGTGGCAATAGATATTGCTGAAGGCCCAGGGGCCGGAGTAGACAAAGATGCCTCTGTAGGTGATGATTTTGTGTCCACTGAATCCACCGAGGCTGCTTTCTTCTTTTTTATTTGATCCTTAAGGTACTCAGCTTCGATCCTCCAGTTATCAGTAGAGGATGTGGGCATCACCTCCATATCCTTCTTGGCATCTCGAGGTACCTGAGCTTGTTTGCACGGTTCCATGATCAATACTGGGAATGGAAGTGAGGTCTGGCGCTGCCTTGCACGCATGAGTATCTCTGAAGTAATATCGTACCCAAGTTTATCCGAGTTTTCTCTAAAATTCAACTCAGGCACGCTGCCTTGGTAAGGCGAAGGATCGACTCATTCTGGGACTGCATAATTGTGCTGCTGATAAAACCAAACCAGAATCTTACAGCTATGTTCAGTTCTCTCTTTTCAATCGGAGCTTTTTCTGCCAACCACTTCTGAGTATTGGCTGAAATTAGTGGGGCTAACCACTTTTTCATCTCATCCATCTTCTCTGTTCTGATCAAATGCTGGAAGTGATCCCTAATATTCGTGGACATGCCCAAGACTGCGTTGATAACATCATTATCACACTTCACCCTCCTGCCTCTAACAACCACATAGTCAAATTCTTTGAAAGTTGTTGCTAGCTGCTTCTTCTGGGGTATTAGTGCACTATATGCACTGTAGAACTCTTTTACCCAGTTTGGAATATACGGGCCATGGTGTTTGGTAAATATTTGGAACTTGTGGTGTTTCAGGCACCCTATTATCTCTAGGTACCTGTCGATAACCACATTTGTGGACAGGCATTTTTCTTCAAGGATCATCCTCAGCCACTCAGTCTTTAATCTATTCACTGACTTGGGCGAAGGACCTTATATCGGAGGTGTCAGCACTATTGGTTGTTCTAGGGCTGGAGGAGTAGGAGTGGTAGGCTGAGAATTCCTAACCCTATATAGATCATTCAGCTTTTTAGATCGTAACTCAGCCCTTTGTGTTTCTAGCAACTCATTCTCTTCAGAATCCGCACTTTGGTTTCCTTGATGTTCACCCTCACTCTTAGATGGGGTGAGATAAGTAGCATAAATGCCATCGATGTCTGAGCTTGTTTCTGATAACTCGGATGCCTTGCCTTTACCTTTGTCTTTCTCACCAGTTGTGGACAGTTTGGTGGCTTTGTCACTGGATGCAGATGCATTCTTATTCAGTGTAATCCCCTTTGCTTTCCATTGGCATGGCATGTTTCTCCCAACAACTTTAGACCTACCCATGTCTGCAACCATAGTGGGAAAAGTTAGACAGACTAAATCAAATTCATGTAAACACAGTTGCAGAAGGTCTCACTGAATAAATCGGCGAATCGCCAAATCGCTTTGGAGAGCTAGGTCGGGCTCACCGACAGGATTAGCTTAAAAATTGTTTAAAATAGGCCATGGGAAATACCTTTCGGCGATTCTCCTACTACTTTCAGCAAGCAAGGGTTTGTCCGCCGAAAGTTACAGTGCAACAATGGTTCAGGAGTGCAGACAAAGGGCGACCGAGAATACGATCAGCGAGTGGCCGAGTGCTTTTGGTGACCTCAGGCTTCTCACCAAAAGTTACAGAAACCAACGAAAAATATATCATGAATTTAAAGGCAAGATGGGTAGATTAGGCGAACCGCCGAGTAGTTTGGCAAGCTCGATCGCCAAATAGCCCGACGTGCCTACATTTGACCCATCTTCTCAAATTCAACCCCGTAACCCTTGAAAACAAAATTAAACTATGCACTAGTACAATTAAGCTCAGACCCATAATACGCAACCATGCTAAACACCACGCATGCACAACCCCACAAAATTTAACTCATTTCGACGCGCAACAAAAAGGAATTTCAAAAATCAAGATAAAATGGGCAAGATTTACGAATTAAACTCGGCATTTAAATAATCTAAACCTATCAGAGAGGCCCATTAGTCATCAATACAATAAGCCCAATTGCATAAGAGAACAATTTTTTTAAAAGTAGCCTCGGGGTTCGGGAAAACCAACCTTTTATGCCAAACAAAGTTCGTTGAAATGCTAGGAGGCAATGTAATCCCAAGTCCATACACCAATTAATCAACTAAAGTACTTAGAAGAACCGAAATTTTTTGGAACTATTAAGTAGGTGCGATTTTGCGAAGATCAAGAGTGAGGGGAAATAAAGGGGTTGAAAATTTAAACCTATGGCTTTATAAAAACTACCCAGATCTCACCCATTTGGGGACGTTTGTATTTCTCGCCGATCTACTCGGTGACACACCGAGTGGTCACTTACCTTGCCGAGTTTTACAAGACCTTCAGTCAAAGTGAGGGTCCAAATGGCGGTATACATTGGGATAGCCGACCTGTTCGACGATTCGCTGAATGGACTTTTAGTTCGCCAAATGCAATTTCCACACACTCTCCACACTTTAACCTACACAATTAACACACCATTACTCCTAAGACAAAAATAAAGCATTTAAGGCCTTGGGTTGTGTCACGACCCAAGCCTAAGGCCTAGACGTGACATGGCGAATGAGGAACCCGAAGGAACCCCAAACAAGCCTCTCAAACTTGTCATCACACTTCATCGGTCGCGGAAGCACATTCAACATTAATTAACGGGAAATAGGGACTAAGGGC
>JAJOOD010004430.1:0-37196 GCA_029582525.1 Solanum tacnaense
TATTTTCAATTTCAAAAATTATTTTCTACTCTAGTAAAAATAAAAGATATTTCTCAAAAATATTTTTCATTTATAAATCAAACACTAAAAATCTTTTCCGGAAAATATTTTCTACTCACCAACCAAACATGAGAAAATAAGTCAAAAATCAACTTGTTTTCCAGGAAAACATTTTCCTTCATACCAAACACACCCTTAATATCAAATTAAAATTGCCTTTTAACGAAAGGAAAATTATTTTGACGTAATAAATACACATTTAACTACGGGATTTTTATCCATTCGTGAAGAATTGGTCATTCAAAATCAATTTTCTTGTAGTGTAACTCCGCCTTCTCTATCGGAGTCACTCCCATGATAGCAAGTATCTTGTAGACCTCGTCGATAAACTCTTGACGGTCTTCCTCTACTTTGGAGCCATAAAATTGGGGAGGGTTCATCCTTGCAAAATCTGTCACTCTTACCACCGCCGTACCCACATTTGGGTTCATGGGGGCTACCACCTCTCTATTGGCTTGAGTCGTCACGGCTTGAGCCAACACTTAGAAAGCCGACCTAAACTCCGCATTTGTTACATTTTCATTCAATGGGTCAATTGGAGGTTGAGGAGGAGCTTGAGGAGGAACATCTTGATCAACATTGCTTCCCTCTATCCTTCTAGCATTAGCCCTTCTAGTAGTCATATCCTGAAAACCATCGGTATGGATTGGGAGAAGGAATTATAAAGTTAAACTACATGACACGACTTAGAGAATTGAAGAAGTGAACTTCTCTAAACATCTAATAGCCTCTCTTTCATAAATGTGGTGTGCATCACACTAATGAACAAGACTCTACTAGACGTGGCTTGAGACATCCTAGAACCATTCTAAACCTTGTGCTCTGATTACCAAGTTTGCCACAACACAGGGGTACCCCCTAGATGTAACAAGGCGTATAAGACCCCTAGAGGCCTCATACAATCCACTTAGCATATCATAATATAAATTAATAGAAAAGGTGCGAGACTTTAAAACTTTTCAATACAATCAAAGTCTTTTATAAAACAAGCGGAAGTCTAACATATTTGTCTCAAACCATCTAAACAACATGAATAAAGTCTTGGGTCACAACCCATACAATAGTCCAAGACATAAAGGAAAAGCATAAAAGAAAGCGGTGATCACATCCTCAAACACAATGAGGACTCACCAAAACGTCACTTCCTTGCTCAACAACGAAGCTAGCCACGAGTGTGAGAATCAATGTCGTTGGACCCTACATTAGATAAGAATGTAGGCAAGAGTATGCGTTAGTACAATTCTAAGGAGTCTGGGAATCACCTCATATGACACGGGTACGCACCTCCACATCATTTCATAAGAATCATGGGTACTCGCCTCCATGTCCATTCATCATAGTAATAACGTGGGGACTCACCTCTTGTTCAATTCTAAGGAGTATGGGAATCACCTCATATCCTTACATATAGAGGTCAAGGGTAATCCCCTCTAGCCTCATCAATTTCATAAACTTTTAGTCTAGATTCATTCTAGGTGAGCAATCCTTTCAACCTAGAATCATTCATGTGAGTAAACCTTTCACATTCATACATTCATAATTAAGCAATTTCAAGTGGGAAGTATCCCTTCCTCAACGATAACATCCATTACCAATAATTCCTGTCATAAGCTTTACTCTCAAAGCCATAATTCTCCTGATCATTGTCTAAGCTTTATTCTCAAGAAATTAACATCATATTCATCATATATGCTTCAATTTCAAGCAATTCTAGTCATAATTTATCAATCCTATAAGGAGATATAGAAACCCAAAAGGTTTCCCTTCAAGGAATCAAATCCAATTATATCAATTCTAGGTCAAATCACAAAATAGTCATGGGTACATGTAATTTCATCCTAAAAACATGTAATCCTACCAATTCAATCATAAATAATCATAAACCACTCAATTGGATCAACATTCAACATAACCCCAACATTGTGAGAAACCCTACCTAGAATTGGGGAAATTCTTCTTCAAATTGTGGAATTCTAGGAGACTCCGTGAGAGGAAGGATCCCATGGATGAAAAGACATCATACCTTAGTCACAATGCCCACAAAATCTTGAAGATTAGGAGACTTGATGTTGACCTAGCTTCAATCTCCTTCTTCTTCTTCCACCTTCTAGAGAGAGAATATTTGAGAGAGGATTTGGGTTTTCTTTTTGGGAATTGAGAGAATGGCTTGAGTGAGGGGTTTGGGGGTTAAAAATACTTATATATGTGTTTTAGACTTAGGAAAAATTACACCACATTGATTTAATTAAAACCGGAAAAGACCCATGTGCCCTTAAAATCAACTACCAGCCATGAACCACGGATCATCGACTGATGGACTGTCGACTGACCTACGGTCCATCTTGGTCAATCGTGATTCTTGGTCAGAGAATTTTGGCCAAACAACAATTGATGGGACCACGGGGCGTCGAAGGACTTACGGTGTGTGGGTCCCATCGTCGCCCTAAACTAGGGGTTTCCTGAGGTGCCCAACCACGGACGCACCTACGGTCCGTGGTCCTAACCACTGCCCGTGGTTGGCCACCATTGGTCTGCACCTGCAGTTTTCCCAAAAGTTGTTATTTGCCTCGTTTCGAATCCAGGGTGTTACAACATCAAACAACTCAATTACTGATATCAGATTTATTGGGAGTTGTTGCTTCCTTGAAATTCCTCCTTCTCTTTGACAACGATCACAAGATTTAGCTAAGTCATGAGCATCTTGGTGGTTAGTAGGCCATTAATACCCACACTACAAGATTTTATGAGCAGTTCGGATACCACTATGGTGCCAACCAACAGGGGATGAATGACACGCCTCTAATATACTAATCATCTCAACCTTGGGCACACAAAGACGAAAAATCCCATCGGCAGAAATACGAAACAAGTAAGGTTCTTCCCAAAAGAATTTCTTCATATCAGACATGAATTTTCTTCTTTGGTGAAATGATAGATCCGAAGGCACCAAATCACTTGCCAAATAATGGGCAAAATTTGTGAACCAAGGAATAAGGTCAGAACAAGCAGCCAATACATGTTCATCGGGTAATGCATAATTTATGTCAACTCCATCTGCTAATTTCATCATAGCCTCTTCTTCTAGTCTGGACAAGTGATCAGCAACTTGATTTTTTGTTCCATTTCTATCTTTCACTTCAAAGTCAAATTCTTGCAACAATAGTACCCATCTAATTAATCTTGGTTTTGCATCCTTCTTTGCCTTAAGATACCTTAATATCGAATGATCAGTTTGCACCATAACTTTAGTGCCAAGCAAATAGGATAGGAATTTCTCAAACGCGAAGACTACCGCAAGAAATTCTTGTTAAGTTACAATATAGTTCTTTTGAGCAACATTCACAGCTTTGCTCGCATATTATATAGGATGGAGAATATTCTCTCGCCTCTACCCCAATACTACGCCAAGTACCACCCCACTAGCATCACACATCACTTCAAACGGTTGTCCCTAATCTGGTGAAATAATAATTGGTGTGGAAGTCAAGTTCTCTTTCAACCCCTCAAATTCTCTAAGACAAGCATCATCGAACTCAAACTAAGACTCCTTTTAGAGTAGCTTGAACAATGGGTGTGCAATTCTTGAGAAATTCTTTATGAACCTCTTGTAGAAACCTGCGTGCCCTAGAAAACTTCTAACACCTTTTACAGAGATGGGTAATGACATTTTTTATATTACTTCAACTTAGCTCTATCAACTTCAACTCCTTTCTGTGAAATTCAATGGTTAATGAATCTACAAATTGGACTCATTTAGGGCTTTATTTTGATAGGAATAGTGTCCTCAAATGCTTATTTTGTCTCAATATCTGATGAAAACTCTTAAGTTTCAGGTATTTGAAGTTTTAGTGGAAGCATGGACACTTAGGCGCAAAAAGGAACAAAAAGGCTGAAAAGAACGAAGAAGTTGAAGCCTGCACATCGCCAAACGCGCTTGGTGATTCGCCGAAGGGACACACTCCGCCCTTTGTTCCAGTACGCGAAGCCTTGAAGAAGTAGGATCAAAAAGGCGATGAAAGGAGCAGTCGGCGTTTCGCCGAATAATTTCGTGAAGCAGTACTAGGTCACCCAATGACACAGAGCACGACGATGCAAAAGGCTAGTGCAAGACGGCGACGAACTACACCAAAGGGCGAATCACTGAGTTAATCAGCGATTCCGACTAACCTCACTGAAAGATCCGCCAACACTATTTTATGAAGTCTATAAATACCAAACTTGTTATTAATTTATAGGAGTCAAACATTTATTTTAATTTCCAGAATAGAAAAGTACTTTTTGGGATATTTTCTCTCAAGTTTGGAGAGGGTTTTAGGGAGACTTGAAGAAAGAAGGATTTCATCTTCCCCAAGTTGGAAGTGGGTCTTCTCCATTATTCTTCCTTTTCTTAAATCAAGGTTTAATTCCCTATACCCATTTGATTTTAGCATCATTTTACGTGTATTTTGTTATTTCTTGATGTGTGGCTAAAATCCCTCATTCTTGGGGTGTGATATAGACAATATGTGTTGATATTGTTATTGGGTCTTGCTTGTTGATATGATAGATGTATTTTAATGGTGATTTCACCTAGTGGTTGTGGTTTAATTTAATGGGTTTATAGTTGCAAATACAAAACCACCCATGTGTTTTCGGCTTGCCTGAGAGGGAGGTCGCAATACCAAGACCGCTAGACTGATGGCCTAAGGAGTGGGTCGACATGGGGTTCAGCCCGAGAGGGTGAGCCCTATTCTCATATTCTAACAGTCACCTCGAGAGAGTGAGTGGGGTAAGGCGTAGTATGGCCTTTATGCGGCAAATGGGTGTCCGAGAGAAACGCATTTGAAACGGGGTAAGTTGCTTGAGAGGGAACTTATTTCCATCTAAAGCTTCGCCTAGTCACTATTATCTTGCAAATTTCCTATCGAAAGCATGAACCCAACAATTTATCTCAACTTGTATTGCGGTCACACCCTAAGAACTTCTCCCCATACTTGATTTTCCTTATTTTTTTTGTTTTTATTACACTTGTGACAAAACCCCCATTTGTTAATTAACACTTTTGTCTCACCCCCTTTGAATTATTATGTTTTTTATCGTTAATATCTGTAGCTACGACGAGTTTGAACTAAATTTTATTTTTCTACTAATTCTCATTGGCACACGACCCCAACCCTTGGTTGGGTTACTATATTATTGACGATCGTAGACACTCGTATTATAGGTTAGTGTCGTTGTTCATGATAAGCACCAAAATGGCGTCGCTGCCGGGGTGTGGTGTTATTTCGGAATACTTAGTTAAGTAGAATTCTTGGTTTCTCTTAGTTTTAGCTTTACTAATCTTAGTTGTAGTTTTTTTTTACTTGTGTGAAGACCAATGCAGATAAACAAAAATGGATGAGCACTATGGATATCACACATATCATGCTCTTCTGATTGACGTGTGGTAGGTGTCAAAGAGGTGCAGAATGACGAGCAGCAGACCCATTTGGTGAGTCGCCGAAGACTCCGGCGATCAATGATATTTTGTTGTTTGACTCAAGGCACCCTCTGAGCCTGGAGTCGGTAAAACACGGTGATCTCAGGAAGGTTTCGGCGATCCGCCCACCTGATCGGCGACTCGGATGGTCACTGTCGTTTGAACATCCACAGCTGCTGAGAAGTTCTGTAAAACTCGGCGAAGTAAAAATTTGTTTGGCGAAGCGCCGAATCTCCCAGAAGTCAAAGCATTATCACCAAATGGGAACGAACGGGATAAGTTGTAGGCCAACACACAAAAAGGTAGCTGATTAATCACTCGAGAGAGTGGGTTGAAGATAGGCACATTGGAATGCTAAGAAAAGTTGTACAGAGCTTGATGAATCACTCAGAAATGCACTAAACGCACCCAACATACCTTTTGCTTTATGCGACATTTGTTGAAGGATTCCAACTTGAAACAGCTACCTAACCAGGATTATTCTCTGGCCCTATCTCTATCTTTCTTTAATTTGACCTCTGGATTATTGTTATATATTTGAGGAAAAATATATATTATTAGTATTTGTGGTGGGGTGAGGCCCACACCCTTTGTGCTGATAGTTGAGCGTTTTGTATATATTTGGGTTGTTCTATTTTAAATTGTGTTAATACTGCTTTCTGTGGATATTTGAGCTTATGGCTCCATTTATTTTTATTTGCAAACTGATTTTGACCCTTTCAAAAAATTTTGAATTTTTCGCACATTTTTGCCACCCCTTGTGAGTTGATGTGGTTGTTCTTTTGCAAAAAATTTGAGTCCCAGTTTCGATCAATACCGAGAACTTGAATAGCGCTCTCAATCGAATGAACATGAATGTACGGCTACGATGAGGCCAAATGAAGTTGCATAGACAATATGTAAACTCTTTGCATCTCGTTGTGATTAGCCATTTATCGAATTGATTCTCTTGTAATGACTGTTGCACACTAGCGAAAGTGTGTGGTCTTGTTTGACTTAAGTGTCGATGCCTTGTGTGATTAGCTTGCCTTGAACCTTGCATGAATAAACCTAGAATTTGCCTTGTTAGTCTGATTGATTTAGAAAGGTGTGCTCTTGAAATGATCTTAGGCACCTTTAAAGAGTGTGAGCCAAATTTGACATATACCTATTTTGTGGCCTACCCGTGAGCGTGTGAAACTCTTTTGAACACCCTTTGAGCCTTACCTTTCTTTGAAATAATCTTGATGAACCCTAGACCTTACTTGACCCACTACCTATAATCCTCTTGATTTGTGGTTTAGCGAATAGCCAACTTAGGCCAAAATCCTAAGCTGGAGGTGTGGTAAAAAGGAAAAGGAGAAGTCAAGAAGTGCAAGACAAGTCTCCCTTAACCCCTGGTGTTGCTGAACAATGGAAACCCTTCGGAGCAAAATAATAAATATATATATACAATTTTTTTGGAATAAAGTACCAAGGAAATCGGGTTTCCAAGCAATCCATGGAGGTGAATGAAAAGATGACTTAGAAGCACTAGAAAAAGAATTGATAAAGGAAAAGAATGGAATGCCTTGAGAATACCACATCTCACGAGGAAAAAGTTACTGAGCCTATATGACCATACCTTTGGACTCATCCCCATTACAAGCCTTAGAAAGACCTTTTTGATCTTGACTAAACCGAATCGAAAGTCAATTGGAAAATAAGGGCAAACCTATGGGTAAAAACATGCATTGTGTTCCTCTCTTTATATGAGTGTGAGCGTTGCATCTGATTCCTGATCTTGAATTGATTAACCTCTATGTGTGAATATGGAATCATTCTTGATGTGAGGTCACTTAGATACTTCTTGTTGAGCTTGATTGCACAAGTAGCAAGTATTGCGAGCATGAGAATCTTTGGTAATAGTGTGTCACAGCTTGAATCATTGAGTACACAATTGATCCTTGCATAAGTAAATTTGAGTCTGGTTGTGTGCATTCATGATTTAGTCTTGTGTAGCACTATCTGAGACACCTTGTTGAACGACTGAATTTGAGTCTACTTGAGGAAAACAAAATTTTAAGTTGGGAGTGTTAATGAGTCCACAAATTGGACTCATTTAGGGCTTTATTTTGATAGGAATAGTGTCCTCAAATGCTTATTTTGTCTCAATATCTGATGAAAACACTTAAGTTTCAGGTATTTGAAGTTTAGTGGAAGCATGGACACTTAGGCGCAAAAAGAAACAAAAAGGCTGAAAAGAACGATGAAGTTGAAGCATGCGCATCGCCAAGCACGCTTGGCGATTCGCCAAAGGGACGCACTCCGCCATTTGTTCCTGTACGCGAAGCCTTGAAGGAGTAGGATCAAAAAGCCGATGAAAGGAGAGGTCGGCGTTTCGCCGAATAATTCTGCGAAGCAGTACTAGGTCGCCCAATGACACAGAGCACGACGATGCTGAAGGCTAGTGCAAGACGGCGACGGACTACACCAAAGGGTGAATCACCAAGTTAATCGGCGATTTTGACTAACCTTACCGAAAGATCTACCAGCACTATTTTCTGAAGTCTATAAATACTAAACTTGTTATTAATTTTTAGGAGTCAAACATTTATTTTAATTTCCAGAATAGAATAATACTTTTTGGGATATTTTCTCTCAAGTTTGGAGAGGGTTTTTGGGAGACTTGAAGAAAGAAGGATTTCATCTTCCCCAAGTTGGAAGTGGGTCTTCTCCATTCTTCTTCCTTTGCTTAAATCAAGGTTTAATTCCTTATACCCATTTGATTTTAGTATCATTTTAGGTGTATTTTGTTATTTCTCAATGTGTGGCTAAAAACCCCATTCTTGGGGTGTGATTTAGCAAGTATGTGTTGATATTGTTGTTGGGTCTTACTTGCTGATATGATAGATATATTTTAATGGTGATTTCACCTAGTGGTTGTACTTTAATTTAATGGATTTGTAGTTGCAAATACAAACCACCCATATATTTTTGGCTTGCCCGAGAGGGAGGTTGTGAAACCAAGACTGCTAGAGTGATGGCCTAAAGAGTGGGTCGACATGAGGTTCAGCCCGAGAGGGTGAGCCGCAGTCCCATATCCTAACACTCAACTCGAGAGAGTGAGTGGGGTAATGCATAGGTTGGCCTTTATGCAACAAATGGGTGTCCGAGAGGAACGCATTTGAAACGGGGTAAGTTGCCCAAGAGGGAACTTATTTCCATCTAAAGCTTAGCCTAGTCACTGTTATCTTGCAAATTTCCTATCAAAAGAATGTACCCAACGATTTATCTCAACTTGTATTGCGGTCACACCCCAAGAACTTCTCCCCATACTTGATTTTCCTTATTTTTGTTGTTTTTATTACACTTGTGACAAAACCCCCATTTGTTAATTGACCCTTTTGTGTCACCCCCTTTGATTTATTATGTTTTTAATCGTTCATATCTTTAGCTACGACTAGTTTGTACTAAATTTTAATTTTCTACTAATTCTCAAAACCACTCCCTTGGGACACGACCCCAACCCTTGGTTGAGTTACTATATTATCGACGATCGTAGACACTCATACTATAGGTTAGTATCGTTGGTCACGATAAGCATCAATGGCCCAGAACTATACCTTTTTTTACCATAAAGTGACATTCTCCCAATTGAGCACAAGATTGCACTCTTCACACCGCTTCGACACGTCACCTAAATTACTCCAGCAATCATCAAATGAATCACCAACTATAGAGAAATCGTCCATAAATTCCTCAATTGTGTCCTCCACCATATCAGAAAATATTGACATCATGCAACGCTGAAAAGTCAATGGCGCATTGCACAACCCAAATGGTATCCTTTTGAAAGAAAAAGTCCTATAAGAACTAGTGAAGGTGGTCTTCTCTTGGTCTTTTGAGCTATAGATATCTGATTGTAGCCCGAATACCCATATAGAAACCAATACCAACCCTTTCTAGCAAGACGATCTAGCAATTGGTCCATGAATGGCATCGGGAAGTGATCTTTTTCAGTCCACGCATTAAGCTAATGATAGTCCATACAAACTCTTCAACCAGCCACCGGTCTCATTGGCACGAGCTCATTCTTTTCATTAGGAACTACATTGATTCCTCCTTTCTTTGGCACACATTGCACTGGGCATACGCAACTACTGTTAGCAATAGGGTAAACAACTCAAGCATCCAACCACTTGATGATTTCTTTCTTCACAACTTCTTGCATTGGTGGATTCAATCTTCTTTGGTGCTCAATACTTTGCTTGCTCTCCGACATAAGTTATATTTTGTGAGAACAGATACCCAGTGGGATACCAAAAATATCACCTATAGTCCATTCGGTAGCCTTTTTGAATCGCTTTAAGACCAATATCAAGAACTCCACTTGCCCTTCGTTCAAGTCAACAACAATAATAACATGCAAAGTATTATTTTGTCCCAGAAACACATACCACAAATGAGATGGAAGAGCCTTAAAATCCAACTATAGAGGATCCTCAACAGATGGTTGTGCAGGCGGAGTGTCTCAATTCTTTAAATCAAGATCCAGCTTCTTCAGTTGACGGTGAGGAATATTTACCCCATCAAGTGTTACTACTAGCTCATCATATTCATCGATATCGTCCCTATCAAAATTCATAATCACAACAGCTAACGCATCAACATATAGTCTCTCCTTAATAGACACCTCTGGCCTTTCCTTGACCATATTATTTACTACAGACACTACCTTAAGATCACTAGCATGCTTCATCGATCTGCAAATGTTAAAACTGACCTTTTCATTGTTTAAATGAAACTTCATCTGCCCTTTTTCCATATCAATCAAAGCATGCCAGTAGCTAGAAATTGTCTCCCTAAGATGATGGGGATCTCAAAATTCACTTCACAATCTAGTATAACAAAGTCCGCTGGAATGATAAATGACTCAACTTTCACAAGGACATCTTACAGCACCCCAATTGGTCTTTTCATAGTTTGATCTACCATGAGTAGCTGCATTGCAGTCGGTTTGGGGGCTCCCAAGCACAACTTAGACATCGACATCAGATTAATACTTGCACCCAAGTCAGATAGAGCTTTGGCGAAGTGTAACATACCAATCATACAAAGGATAGTAAAGGCTCTATGATCCTCTTTCTTTTGCACTAATGACCTCGTCGAAATATCACTACAATGATGCATTTTGTCATCACCGTCCAAATTTACAGCCCTCTTCTTAGTCAGCAAATCCTTCATGAATTTCGCATAACCCAACATTTGCTCAAGTGCTTCCATCAAAGGAACATTTATGGACAACTGCTTCAGCATATCTATAAACCTGTGATATTTTCCTTCTTCCATTTTCTTTACCAATCTTTGTAGAAAGGGAGGTGGAGGTCTCGGCACAGGGATGATCTTTTTCGTCACCTCGGCTTCCTTCTCATTCTGATCTTTTGACTCTTCAGCTCTCTCAACTTCGTCCTCCACATGCTCTTAAGCACTTTACACTCCAGTCGGCATGGCAGGGTCTACAATCTGCTTCCCTCCACAAGTAGTGACTGTCATGCAATGACCATCATTCTTTGGATTCTGGACAGTGTTTCTAGGAAGCGTTCTTGGCGGACGTGGATTTACAATTGTGGACAACTGTCCCAACTGCTGCTCAATTTGCTTAATCAATACTACATGGGCCTCAACTTTTTGACTAACGCCAGTTAAATCATTGCGCATCTACTTCACATTGTCATCAGTTGAATCAAATCTCTTCATCATCTTGTGAATCAAATATCTTCATCATTTTGTGAATCGTGTCTTCAATGCGATTTATACTTGGCCCAGTATCTCTATTCGAAGTTGGAACATTCCACTCTTCTCATTTCTGTTTCCATAGCCATTCTGGTTGCAGTTGTTGTCGCAGTTCAAATTCACATCACGGACATAGTTCCCTTCATGATTATAGTTGCTATAGTTCCAATCTTGATTTCATCGACCTTGGAGATAATTCTTCGAATTGGATCATTGGGCGTTAGTCCGAAAACACACCATTTGATTGTTTACCAGATTTGCATCCTCCTCATAAATGTACTCATCAGTAGGTAGTGCTCTAGTTTGATAGTTCACATCATTCACTTTCTCTGCACTTCCGCTCACATACTTCAATACCAAGACAATTTCTATTCTCAATTGGGCCTTTTCCTCATGAATATCATCACTGGATTGACTTGGTCCGGTTTGGACAAAAAACGTACTTCTTCCTGTATTTGCCTTTCTAGTGCTCCATGCCTTGTTGTTCTTGGAAATCTTTTCAAGTTTTTCAGCTATCTCCTCAAATGTGCATGCACCGTAATATCGTCCAACGATAGTATCTAGCACAACTTTTCCATTGTCATCTTGCCCTCTGTAGAAATAGTCTTTCAATGACTCATTATCTATGGGGTGGTTTTTCACACGCCTCATGAATCATGCAAATCTATTCCATGAGCTACTCACCGACTCTCCTGCTAGAACTATGAAGTTATTGAGTCTATCGTTGAGATTCAACTTTTTGGACATTGGAAAATACTTTTCCATGAATACACTGCGCAACTGATCCCAAGTTATGATTGAGTTGTATGGTAACTCAGAAAGCCATATCGTAGCGTCACCTGTCAACGAAAGTGGAAACACTCTTAAGCCTATCACAGTCATGTCTAAATCTGGTCGTGCCACACTACTCAAGTAGACACTTTTCACTTTTCTCATGTGAGCATATAGATCTTTCAAGGGTAACCCAGTAAACAACCCTCTAGTTGTAAGCATTTGCATCAGACTGCTAGGCACCACAAAAGTATATCTGGGAGGTAGTGGAGGGATAAATATAGCATCGGTCGATCCCATATCATTATAATCAACCCTATAGTTATCACAAACACCCGGTGCTGGCTAATTTTGGCACTCTTTCCGCATTTCTTCCTTGTAGATCACCCTGAACATATCCATGCAAGTTCAAGACTATAGGGGTTGCAAATCAGCTCCACTTACTTCACCCGCTCTGATTGGATCATGTTGTTCCTCAAGATTTTGGCCTCATCCAACCATTCTTCTCAGAGTTCTTCTTAATTCTTGAGCATAGGGAGTCAGGGGATTGCCTTGACTCTGTGTTCTTTGCATACACTAGAGGTAAGACCTATATGAAACAAAAACGTAAAATCAAGAAATACTTGACTAAAGTTCAATAACAAAATTAGGCTAATCTAAAAGCCATATTTCCCAACAGCGGCGCCAAAATTTCATACGCCCAAATTACACATACCTAAAGAATTATAAGTGGTTGTTGTCAAATAAAGAACCTAACTTTTTGTAACACCCCGGAAAAATGGTAGGTTAACCTAGACTTAAATGTGAGGATTGTGTAACTTTTTGGAGATGTTTAGACTTGACTAGAGCTAAAATGAAGGAAGTAAACATCTAGGATGAAGGTAAGGACCTAAACTACCTCAGAAAAATGAAGGAAAACAATATATGTTTTTGGTCCATTCGACGATGGGCATTAGTATCGCCCATGAGCTTTGGCGATTAGCCAAGAGGGATCTCCTCGCCTAGTGGGCAGCCTCCTCTTGACCTAGCCACTGGAAAATTGGGCGAGCTAGGTCGGGGCTCACCAACCCACTTGGTGAGTCCCCTAAGGGACTGCCCTATCGCCCATGTGAATGTCTCATTTATAGAGTATTTTGTTATTTTAGGCGTGTCACCTATTGCCCTTGGCGAGCCAAGGAGAGCTAAAGGGCGAGCTCCAGCATGAGTTGAGAAGTTTTATAGTTTAAGTTAGGGTCTTTAAGTAATCTCGCCAAAACTTGAACCAACACTTTCCCACTCTTTTCCTAACAAGTATATACACCTTTTGAAAGTAGAAAAATCCTTCCAATTTAGTTACTCCCGCTTAATAAAATAAGAAACCCAAGACCATCATCTTTCTCTCAAAATTTCTCTCTCTAAGCTCAAGGAAGAAAAAAATGAGCCATTGAAGATAGGGTTATGAATTCCAAAGGTTCTTTCCCAAATTTCATGGATTTTCTTAATTGAGGTATGTATGCTTTTCATCCCTGGGTAGCAATCACCCAAAGAGCCCCTTTAAAGTATGTTTTCTAGATTCCCAATTTCCCCAAACCTAGGGTTTTCAATCTCTAACATGGGCCTTCTTCCAAAACATCTTCTATTGATTAATTATGGTTTATTTTGGTTGATTATGATGATTTATGATTGGAATGTTGAAGTATTGTTGTTTTATAATGAAAATCTCCCTCGGACTCATGATTTCCCCTTCTTCCTAAATTGTGAACTAAGGTATGACTTGATCCATCATGGAAGCTTGACAATTGATTATGTTTATGTTTATTAAGTTGTTGAAACATTAAATTCCCCTATCTAGTGTTGTAATTTTAGAATTTAGGGTTGATCATGATTCCTAGCCTTTAAGGGCAATAACTAGGGTTTATACATGTTGATGAGGATTGTATATGAAAATGTGATTCACTTAGATAGTGATGATCCTATGACTAGTGTGTAATTGTGGTATTGCCTCAATATCCTTCTTCCCTATATATTTACACTTGATTATGCATGAAGAATGTATGTATGTTATGATAAGCTTATTGTGTTGATTGAAATGTTATTCTCATGAAACACTATGAATGTTATGTGAAAGGATTACTCACATGTTGGTGATTCTAAGGTTGAAAGGACATTCTCACCTAATGAATATATGAGCTATTATGATGTATGTGGGTTTGACTGCCTAGTGCATTATTTCATAAATATGAACTCAAATAAAGACTAAATATGAATTCTAAACGGAATTATGCTTAGCACCGAGTGGATATGAGTATGAGATGGGTTCCTTCACGCTAGTAGTTGGGTTCCCAATATGGCTATATCATGAGATGGAAACCTCCATGTTAGTAGTTAGGGTTTCTAGAAGCAATCTCCTTATCCCATAACTATGTGCTCACATAGTTCTTTAGCTAGTGGATCCATCTAAAAGCTATTATCAAACTTCTACCTTAGGCAAGTAGGACACCTCTTTTCGGTGTGGGGGTAGAACACCAGATTCCTTGTAACTCACATGGTCTATGTCGGTTAAGGCTAAACTTCCTTATATAATATGAATATGAACTATGATAAGAACATGGACTTTAATTATGACTTTTTGAGAGGTACTACTTAGTATGAGTGGGGGTATGGGACTTCACTTATGCATTGCATAAGTAGGCTTTAAGAGGGGTTATGGTGAGGTTCTTTTATGTTATGATGACTTCTGAATTGTGTATGATAGATATGTATGAATGTTAAGGTTGACTTTACTTGTTACAAGCTATGAACATGAATGATTCCTTACTTATGTATAATGGATATGAATAAGGTAGAGTAAGATATGCATGTTGTGGGTAACCTAAGTGTGGTACTTAGCATTTGGTAGGGTTATGGGATCCTACCTTTTCATCGTACTAGTATGACTTTGAGTTGCTTATATGTTGGTTTGGCTTATGTTTCTTCATAAATGTGCATTATGGTTTCTAAACTTGATAAAGGCATGATTTCAACTAAATGTACCTTTTATGCATGTTTTAAAGATTTTGTGCATGGCTTCCATACTTAGTACATTAATTGTGCTAACCCATATTTTCTACATTCTATGAGTGTAGGTTCCAGTCGTTGAGAGGTACTACTTGTTTCAAGTGAAGCTTGGGTTGACTATTCCCTAGGCTTGGTGAGTCCTCAAGTTTGAGGAGAGGATGTTATCATTTTCTAGCTTTTATTTTACTCTCTACTTTTGAGACTTTATTGATGTAATGGGCTTTTGACCTATTTGTACTGTTTATAGTACTAGATGGTGATTAAGACAAGTCTAGATTCCTATTTTCGTTTATGAAAAAGAAGTTGATTTCTATTGTAAAAGTTTTAAATTTTCCGTAATTATTATATGTCTTTATGTTATGGTTAAGCTAAGGGGTTGTATGAGACCCCTTTGGGGTCAAGTACGTCGTGTTACGTCTACGGGGTACCCCTTGGTCTTGAGAAACTTGGTAATCAAAGCACCGGTTATAGAATGATTCTAGGATGCTGTCTCATGAATCACGTCTAGTAGAGTCTTGTTCAAGAGTGTGAAGCGCGCCACACTTATGAATGAGAGGCTATAATATGTTTAGGAACTTTCACTTCTTTCATTACTCTTTAGTCGTTTCTTAGAGTTTTAACTCTATGAAGCCCTTTTCCTAACCTTTTTCTTGTGCATATAGGAATATGACTACAAGAAGGGCGGCCGCAAGAAGAGTGGAAGAGGATATTGTTAATGAGGGAGTTCTTCCCCAAGGTCCTCAAGGGCCTCAAGTTCCTCAAGCTCCTAATGATGAAGGGGCTATGACAAATGTGGAGATAATTTCGGCTCTCCAAACATTGACTCATGTTTTAGCGACTCAAGTCACTAAGGATGCTAGGACTCATGTGAACCCCAATGCACGTACAACCGCTCTAAGAATTAGGGATTTCACAAGAATGAATCCCCATATGTTCTATGGCTCCAAAATGGATGAAGGACAACAAGGGTTTATTGAGGAAGTGTTTAAGGTGCTTGACGTTATGGGAGTGTGTCCACAAGAGAAGGCGGAACTAGCTGCCTACCAATTGAAGGGCGTGCCTCAAGTATGGTATCAGCAATGAAAGGATGAGAGACCCGTGAGAGCGGTCCTGGTTGATTGGGGATGGTTCAAGTCGGCCTTCCTTGATAAGTTTTTTCCCCTAGAGTTGAAGGAGAGAAAGATGCCAGAATTCATCAACCTTCGCCAAGGAGGTATGAGTGTGAAGAAGTATAGCCTTCAGCTCACCCAATTGTCTAAATATGCTCCAACCTTAGTGGCGGACTCTAGGGCCAAGATGAACAAATTTGTTATGGGGATATCTGACTTGGTAGTCAATGAATGTCGTTCGACAATGATCATCCCAACTATGAATATTTCATGTCTTATGGTTCATGCCAAACAAATTGAGGAACAAAAGCTCAAACAAGTTAATAGAGAAGTGAACAAGGTAAGGACCGATAATGGGAATTCTTCCAAGGATAAATTTGAAGTTCAAGGTAAGCCAAGGTTTAAGAGAAGGTTTTCAAACCAAGGCTCTTCTAGTGCTCCAAAGGTCAACAAAGATAGGGTGTCTAACCCTAAGCCACAAGGAGGTAATAGTGTTAGCTCTTATGTTGACAGACCTAGTTGTGGAAAGTGTGGCAAAAAACATGATGGCAAGTGCTTAATTGGCACGGATGGCTGCTTTAGTTGTGGGAAGAGCAGTCAAATGAAGAGGGATTATCCCATGCTAAGGGCCCAAGAAAGAGCGGGCAAGCAAGTCCCTCCTAGTGGTTCAAATCTCGATGCTTCCAAGAAGAACCACAAATATGCTCTTCAATCTCGAGGTGACCAAGAGAGCTCCTCGGACGTGGTAGCAGGTATGTTCCAAGTCTTTTCCATTGATTTCTATGCATTATTAGACCCCGGTGCCACTTTATCTTTCGTTACACCTTTTGTGGCTATTAAATTTGAAGTGCTCCCCGAAGAGTTACTAGAATCTTTTTCGGTGTCTACCCCGGTTGGTGACTCGGTAGTAGCAAAGAGAGTTTATAGGAGTTTTCCTATTTCCTTGTCTCATAAAGTCACTTTGGTTGATTTGGTAGAATTAGATATGCTTGATTTTGATGTAATTTTGGGCATGGATTGGTTGCATGCATGTTATGCTTCAAAAGATTGTAGGACCCGGGTGGTCAAATTTCAATTTCCAAAAGAGACAATTTTAGAGTGGAAAGGGGGGAATTCTATTCCTAGAGGTCAATTTGTTTCATGTCTGAAAGCTAGGAAAATGATCTCCAAGGGGTGCATGTATCATATTGTTAGGGATATGGATGTTGAGTCCAATGTTCCTTCTTTAGAGTCGGTCCCCGTGGTGAGTGAGTTTCCGGAAGTCTTTCCCGATGACATGCCCAACATTCCTCCCGAATGGGAAATAGACTTTGGCATTGATATTTTGTCGGATACGCAACCCATATCTATACCTCCCTATAGAATGGCTCCTGCCAAATTGAAAGATTTTAAGGAGCAACTCAAGGACTTGTTAGACAAGGGTTTTATTCAACCAAGCATCTCTCCTTGGGGTGCTCCGGTATTGTTCGTAAAGAAGAAAGATGGGTCCCTTAGGGTGTGTATTGATTACCGCCAATTGAACAAGGACACTATAAAGAATAAGTATCATCTTCCTATGATTGACGATTTGTTTGATCAACTCCAAGGGGCTAACTATTTCTCCAAAATAGATCTTCGATCGGGTTATCATTAACTAAGGGTAAGAGGAGTTGACATCCCTAAGACGGCCTTTAGGACCCGGTACGGTCACTAGGAATTTGTGGTTATGTCTTTTGGGTTAAAAAATGCCCCGGCGACATTCATGGACCTAATGAATAGGGTGTTTAGGCAATACCTTGATTCGTTCGTGATCGTCTTTATTGATGATATTTTTATCTACTCGAGAAGTGAGGGTGAACATATGGATCATTTGAGGATTGTATTGCAATTCCTTAAAGACCACCAATTGTATGCAAAGTTTAGCAAGTGTAAGTTTTGGCTAAGGTCAGTTGCCTTCCTTGGTCATATTGTGCCAGGTATGAGTATTGAGGTAGATCCTAAGAAGATGGATGCGGTCAAGAGTTGGCCTAGACCTCTATCTCCTACCGATATAAAAAGTTTCTTGGGTTTGGCTGGTTATTATAGGAGGTTTGTTGAGGGTTTTTCCTCCATTGCTTCTCCATTGACGGCTTTAACTCAAAAGAAAGCTAAGTTTGTGTGGTCGGAGGCTTGTGAGAAAAGCTTCCAAGAATTGAAAGATAGACTTACTTCCGCTTCAGTGTTGACCTTACCGGAGAGTACCGATGGGTTTGTGGTTTATTGTGACACTTCTCGAGTGGGTTTGGGATGTGTCCTTATACAACGTGGTAAAGTGATTGCCTATGCATCGAGGCAACTCAAGGTACATGAAAAGAATTATCCAACTTATGACCTTGAATTAGTGCAGGTAGTGTTTGCTTTGAAAATATGGAGACATTACCTTTATGGGGTCCATGTAGATGTCTTCACCGATCACAAGAGTCTCCAATATGTGTTTAGCCAAAAAGACTTGAATCTGCAACAAAGAAGGTGGTTAGAACTTTTAAGGATTATGACATGAGTGTCCTTTACCACCCCGGCAAAGCTAATGTAGTTAGGGATGCCCAAAGTCGATTGTACATGGGTAGTATGGCTCATGTAGAAGATGAGAAGAAGGAATTGGTTCATGATGTGAATAGGTTGGGCCGGTTAGGTGTCCAACTAGTGGATTCCACCAAGGGTGGAGTTATGGTCCATCATAGTTCCGAATCATCCTTTGTGGTTGATGTGAAGTCTAAACAACACATTGATCCCATACTAATGGATTGAAAGAATTGGTTCTCAATAAGTCCATTGAGGCTTTCTCCCAAGGGGGAGGTGGGGTGCTTAGGTACCAAGGTAGATTATGTGTTTCGGATGTTGATGTCTTAAGAGAGCAAATTTTAGATGAGGCTCATGGTTTGCGGTATTCTATTCATCCGGGAACCACCAAGATGTACCGTGACCTACGGGAAGTCTATTGGTGGAATGGTATGAAGAAGGATATAGTGGGTTTTGTAGACAAGTGTCTGAATTGCCAACAAGTTAAGGCCAAGCATCAAAGGCCCGGAGGGTTGTCCCAAGATATAGTTATTCCCACTTGGAAGTGGGAGGATGTGAATATGGATTTTATTGTGGGGTTGCCTCCTACTCGAAGGCAACATGATTCTATTTGGGTCATTGTTGATAGAATGACAAAGTCCGCCCACTTTATTCCCATCAAGACTTCATTTTTGGCGGAAGACTATGCCAAGTTGTACATCAAGGAGATATTGAAGTTTCATGGGGCTCCCTCATCAATCATTTCGGACCGGGGTACTCAATTTGCTTCAATTTTTTGGAAGGCATTCCAAAAAGAACTTGGTACCAATGTTAACTTAGTACCGCTTTCCACCCTCAAACGGATGGTCAAGCGGAACGCACCATTAAAACCTTAAAGGACATGTTGAGGGCATGTGTGATAGATTTCAAGGATAGTTGGGATGACCATCTCCCATTGATTAAGTTTGCCTACAACAACAGTTACCACTCAAGTACTGCCATGACTCTGTTTGAAGCCCTATATGGTATAAATCTCCGGTTGGTTGGTTTGAAGTAGGTTAATTTGCTCTAATTGATCTCGAACTAGTTTATGAGTCCATTGAAAAAGTTCGACTCATTAAAGAGACGTTGAAGACGGCCCAAAGTCATCTAAAGTCATATGCCGATGTTAGAAAGAGGGATCTAGAATTTGAGATTGGTGATTGGGTCTACTTGAAAATCTCACCTATGAAAGGTGTGATGAGGTTTGCTAAAATGGGGAAGCTTAGTCCCTGGTATATGGCCCTTATCAAATTTTGAAGTGTATTGGGAAAGTTGCCAATAAATTAGACTTACCAAGTGAATTGGCACTGGTTCACCTGGTATTTCATGTATCTATGCTTAAGAAGTGCATTGGTGATCCGGTATCCATCATTCCTTTAGAAGGGTTGGGAGTTTATGAGAATCTTTCCTATGAAGAGATTCCCGTTGAAATTCTAGATCGGCAAGTTAAGAGGTTAAGAAACAAGGAGGTAGTTTCCGTTAAGGTTTTTTGGAGGAATCACTTAGTTGAGGGTGCTACATGGGAGGCCGAGGCCGATATGAAGTCCCGCTATACTCATCTTTTTCCTTCTACTCCTACCCTAACTTGAGGTAAGTAGTTTTCTTGAGTTTGGTGTTTTGGAAGTCATATGTGCTACGAGTGTTATTTATGATTTCCTTATAATATGCATGTTCTTGTGAGAATTCAAAATTTAGCATAAATTGAGTTTTCATGATTTATATGTTCCCCATGTTAATTTGCATTTTAGTATGATAATTGCATATTTGACCTCATGAGGTGAATGATGAACATGCTTAGTTATGATTTTGATGAAATGACATGTTGGCTCCATATTGTTGTGTTGAGCTTGCTTTGAGTTTGCTTTGAGTTGGAGAAGGTAGTTCCTCCCATGTCTATGTGAATTGATGAGTTTTGTTCATCATGGGTTGTAGATGTAGTTCCTACTTCCGTGTCTTAAATTGTTTATGTATTGAGAATGGAGTTGATGTTTCCTCCTATGATTTGTGCATTTTATTTATGTTGCATGCATAACAGGCTGCTAGTCTTGAGTCTTTATTTCCGTAAGGGTCTAAATCATC
Source organism: Solanum tacnaense (assembly GCA_029582525.1). NCBI lineage: Eukaryota > Viridiplantae > Streptophyta > Magnoliopsida > Solanales > Solanaceae > Solanum > Solanum tacnaense. The sequence continues at coordinate 20,827 of JAJOOD010004430.1, forward strand.
ATTCGAGTACGAATGATCCCAATGGGGAGGTAATGTAACGCCCCGAAAAAATGGTAGGTTAACCTTGAGCTAAATGTGAGGATTGTGTAACTTTCCGGAGATGTTTAGACTTGACTAGAGCTAAAATGAAGGAGGTAAACATCTAGGATGAAGGTAACGACCTAAACTACCTACGTAAAATGAAGGAAAACAATATATACTTTTGGTCCATTGGGCGATGGGCAGTAATATCGCCCATGAGCTTTGGCGATTAGCAAAGAGGGATCTCCTTGCCTAGTGGGCAGCCTCCCCTTGACCTAGCCACTGGAAAAGTGGGCGAGCTAAGTTGGGGCTCGCCAACCCACTTGGCTAGTCGCCTAAGAGACTGCCCTATCGCCCAAGTGAATGTATCCTTTATAGAGCATTCTGTTATTTTAGGCGAGCCAAGGGTCCATTAGGCTTGTCACCTAGGGCCCTTGGCGAGCTAAGGAGGGCCAAAGGGCGAGGTCCAGCGTGAGTTTAGAAGTTTTTATAGTTTAAGTTAGGGTCTTTAAGTAATCTCTCCAAAACTTGAACCAACACTTTCCCACTCTTTTCCTAACAAGTATATATACCTTTTAAAGTCAAAACTCCTTCCAATTTAATTACTCCCACCTAATAAAAGAAGAAACCCAAGAACATCATTTCTCTCTAAAAAATTCTCTCTCTAAGCTCAAGGAAGAAGAAAGGAGCCATTGAAGCTAGGGTTGTGAATTCCAAATGTTCTTCCCCAAATTTCTTAGAGATTCTTAATTGAGGTATGGATGCTTTTCATCCTTGGGTAGCTATCACCCAAGGAGCCCCTTCAAAGTATGTTTTCAAGATTCCCAATTTCCCCAAACCTAGGGTCTTCAATCTCTAACAGGAGTCTTCTTCCAAACCGTTTTCTATTGATTAATTATTGTTTATTGTGGTTGATTATGATGATTTATGATTGAAATGTTGGATTATTGATGTTTTATGATGAAAATCTCCATTGGACCCATGATTTCCCCTTCTAAAAAAATTGTGAACTAAGGTGTGACTTGATTGATCCTGGAAGCTTGACAATTGATTATGTTTATGTTTATTAAGTTGTTGAATTATGAAATTCCCCTGTCTAGTTTTGTAATTCTAGAAGTTAGGGTTGATCTTGATTCCAAGTCTTGAAGGGAAATAACTAGGGTTGATACATGTTGATGAGGATTGTATATGAACATGTGATTCACTTAGATCGTGATGATCCTATGACTAGTGTGTAATTGTGGTATTGATGCAAGATCTTTCTTCCCTATACTTTTACACTTGATTATTCATGAAGAATGTACGTATGTTATGATAAGCTTATTGTGTGGATTGACAGGCTATTCTCATGAAACACTATGAATGTTATGAGAAAGGTTTACTCACATATTGGTGATTCTAAGGTTGAAAGGAACTTCTCACCTAATGAATCTATGAGCTATTGTGATGTATGTGGGTTTCAGTGCCTAGTGCATTCTTTCATAAATATGAACTCTATTAAAGACTAAATACGAATTCTAAAGGAAATTATGCTTAGCACTGAGTGGATATGAATATGAGATGGGTTCCTTCACGCTAGAAGTTAGGTTCCCAATATGGTTATCCTATGAGATGGAAGCCTCCACGTTAGTAGTTAGGGTTTCTAGAAGCAATCTCCTTATTCCATAACTATGTTCCCATATAGGTCTTTAGCTAGTGGATCCACCTAAAAGAAATTATTAAAGTTCTACCTTAGGCTAATAGGACACCTCTTTTCGGTGTGGGGGTAGAACACCGGATTACATGTAGCTCACATGGTTTATGTAGGTTAAGGGTAAACTTCCCTATATGATATGAATATGAACTATGATAAGAACATGGACTTTAATTATGACTTCTTGAGAGGTACTACTTAGTATGAGTGGGGGTATGGGACTTCACTTATGCATTGCACAAGTAGGCTTTAAGAGCTGTTATGGTGAGGTTCTCTTATGTTATGGTGCCATATCAATGTTGGAGTGATAACTATTATTATAAGAGAATTCACCCAAAGGTAAGAACTTATCCCAATGCCCTCCAAATAAATCACACATGCCCTCAATATGTCTTCTCACACTTGAATAGTCCTTTCTGACTGTCAGCCCGTCTGTGGATGGAAGTTTGTACTAAAAGTGTATTGGGTGCCTAATTCGTCATGCAATCTCCTCGAAAACTTGGAGGTGAATTGGGAACCCTGTTTGAGATGATAGAGAGGGGCACCCCATGCAACCTCACTATCTCTTTCACATAAATTTAGCCAATTTTTCAGCATTATAATCTATTTTTACCGTAGTAAAATGGGCTGACTTAGTCAATCTATCAACCACTACCCAAATAGAATCAAACTTCCCCAAAATCTTGGGAAGGCCAAACACAAAATCCATGGCTATCCTCTCCCACTTCCATTCCAGAATTGGCATTCTTTAAAGCAAATCTACAGGCCTTTGGTGTTCATACTTCACTTGTTGACAATTTTGACAGTTAGCCACAAACTCTGCTATATCCTTCTTCATGCTCGGCCACCAATAAATTCGCTTCAAATCTCGGTACATCTTGGTCACACCCAGATGAATGGAATATCATGAACCATGAGATTCTGCCAACAATTTCTGAATCAAGTCATCAACTCGAGCAACACAAATTCTTCCTTTAAAATTTAGCACACCTTCCACATCAAGAGTGGTTTCTTGTGCCTTACCAATCACAGTGTTCTTCTTAAGTTCATTCAAATTCTCATCCTCAAATTGTTTGGCCTTGATCTCTTCCAAAAACGTGGCGCTTACTTCAATGCTAGCTAACACCCCACATTATTCTGAGATGCCCAATTGCATGAATTTAGACTTCAAGGTCTGCATTTCCTTAGCCAAAGGTCGCTTAGTTACACTTAAGCAAGCTAAACTACCCATGCTCACCACTTTTCGGCTTAAAGTGTCTGCCACTACATTAACCTTACCCGAATGGTTTTGAATGGTGACATCATAATCTTTAAGTAACTCCATCCACCTTCGCTGTCTCAAATTCATATCCTTTTGAGTGAACACATGCTACAAACTACGATGATTAGTAAACATTTCACACTTAACACCATAGAGGTAATGCCGCCAGATCTTAAGAGGAAACACTACCGCTACCAACTCCAAATCATGTGTTGGATAATTCCTCTCATGCATCTTCAATTAACACGAGGCATAATGTATAACATTCTTATCCTGCATCAACACAACACCTAAACCAGAATGTCAAGCATCACAATAAACAATAAAGTCCTTACCTTCAACCGGTAATGATAGAATAGGTGCGGTGGTCAAGAGAGGCATGGGCTTTGGAAGCTCCCCTCACATTTTTCAGTTCATTCAAATAGTATCTCCTTTCTGATCAAATTAGTCAAGTGAGTGGCAATAGAAGCAAAGTTCTTCATAAATCAGCGATAGTAGCTAGCGAGAACCACAAAACTCCTAACTTCCGTCACACAGCTAGGTCGAACCCAATCCTTAACCGCCTCAATCTTTTGGAAATCTACCATTACCCTTTGAAACTACATGCCCCAAAAAATGCAACCGAAGTCAACCAAAATTCACATTTAGAAAATTTAGCATACAACCTTTGTTTCCAAAGAACACCCAAAAAATACGAAGATGGTCGCATGCTCTTCCTCACTTTTTGAATAGACCAAAATATCATCAATAAAGATTGACGAATTAATCAAGAAATGGCTTGAACACCCTATTCATTAAACTCATAAAAGATGTAGGCGCATCAATCAAACCAAAGGACATAATTAGAAACTCATAATGCCCATAGCGGGTTCTAAACGCCGTCTTAGGCACATCCTCATGCCTAATTTTCAACTGATGGTAGCCAGACCGTAAATCAATCTTGTAGAAAACTGATGCACCTTGCAATTGGTCAAAAAGACCTTCTATTCTATGCAAATGATACTTGTTTTGAATAGTGACCGTATTCAATTGCTAGGAATCTATACATATTCTTATACTACCATCATTTTTCTTAACAAACAAAACTAGAGCACCCTATGGGGAAGCACTAGGACGAATAAATCCCTTATCAAGAAGCTCTTGGATTTGAGTCTTAAGCTCTCTTAATTCTGCCGGAGCCATACGATATGGAGGGATAGAAATGGGGCGGGTACCAGGTTCTAAATCAACGCAGAAGTCTATATCTCTATCCAGAGGCATAACAGGCAAGTCATTAGGAAACACTTCTCTAAATTCTGACACTACATGAATAGATTCAATAGATGGAGTCTCAACCTCAACATCCCTAATATGAACCAAATAAGCCAAACAACCCTGCCCTACCAATTCCCTAGCCCAGATGGAAGATATGATATTAGCTTGCTTAGGCTTTTACACCCCTTCCCACTCTAACTTTTCCCTTCCCAGAATTTCTAGAGTTACATATTTAATATTACAATTAAGCACAATATAATAGGGGGACAACCAAGTCATGCCTAAGATTATATCAAAGTCAGTCATATCCAAAATCACCAATTCAGCCCAAGTCTAGAAACCATAAATAAAATAGGACAAGCACGATAAACATGGGTGACTATGACACACTTTCTAACTGGGGTAGAACATGGATGGGGGAATCAAGTATAACACAAATCATAGCAAATGCTACGGAAAATCGCACGCACACATAAGAATAAGTAGAAAACATATCAAATAACACATTAGTCATTCGGTCACAGACAAGAATAGAACCTGTGACCACTGTGTCAGACGCCTCTGCCTCATTCTTCCCCGTAAAGATGTAACACTGAGCCCTATTCTCATGTCGAGCGACTTCCCTGCCTGGTTCCACATTACCCCTGCCTGCGTTACCATTTCCTCTACCTCTACGGCCTCGCTGATTTCCTTCTCGCCCACCTTGTGGATACCCTCGACCATTATTACCATTTCCCACAAGTACCACTGCTCTAGACGGCTGGTGCACAGAATCCAACACTCGAGGTTGGGGATAATCTCTCCTCATATGCCCAGGTTCTCTATAATTGTAGCATGTACGATCAAAAGATGGTTTGCTTCCCGTCAAAGGTGCGACTCCCTGGTTATCCTGAATCAAATTATGTGGTGGAGTTCTCGAGTAATTACATGTAAAGGCGGGGATGACAGACTGAATAGAGCTAGCTACAAGTGTTGTCCTCCCTGACCCTTTAGAATAAGAAACTTGAAAGTTACCCGAGTTCTTGGCCCTTTTTGCCAATGCCTTATCTTGACTGTCTCGCCTCACCCCCTCCACTTTCTTAACAAAGTCAGTTACCTTATTAAAGCTCCTCCCTACAGAGGTCATATGAATAGATAATACCTGCAACTTAGAGTTTAGTCCCCTAATAAATAAACAGATCCTCTCCTCCTCAGTAGTGACCAATTGAGTAGCATATCTAGACAAAACATGGAACTTGGCCTCAAAAGCAGCCACAAACATACTACCTTGCTCCAAAGCCATAAAATCATCCTTCTTGAATTCTCTCAAAGTCCTAGGCATATATTTCTCTAAAAATAGAGCATGAAACTGGGTCCAAGAGAGTGGGGGTAAAGCTAAAGATCTGCATTCCATATAAGCTCTCCACCACTGCTTAGCCTCACCTTGAAGCTAAAAAGTCACAAACTAAACCCCATGTTGATGGAAAATTCCCAACTTATAAAGTCTCTCATAGCAATCGAAGATAAACTCCTAAGCATCCTCACTCTCAGAACCAATAGATACATGAGGCTTTAGCTTCAAAAGCTTAGTCAACATTTCATGATCATTACCAGTCATAATAGGACCTAACAAATGACGGAAGAAAGCATCATTACCTACATTCCCTCCCACCTTCGGGACAGTGATAGCAATAGGAAGATTGGTGGGAGCTTGAGTTATTTGAACAGAATGAAGTACTCCAAGACCAACCAACACTTTCAAGAATGACATGATCTGGTGAGCTAACACTGGGTCGATGGGAGGAATGCCTGTTGTCTCAGCCTGCACCTCTTCCTCTTGTCTAACTTCCTCAACATTCTCCTCTATCTCTTCATGATGTACGGGAGGGGCCTTATTTTGGGAGAATTTTCAACCGGTACCCCATCTCTAGTAGGCGCCACTCTTACTCGGCCTCTACCCCTAGCTCTTACTCTACTCCTACCTCGACCGCGATCTTTTGCTACAGATTCCTCAGCTGGAGCATTGACGGGAGCTACGGGCCTGACGTCGTTGAATGTAGTGTGAACCATCTACAGACAGAAGAGTGAAGGAGGTTAGATACAAATTTGAATCGCCAGATACTAATTGGAATCAAGTTATAGCACGAAAGGAGATAAGAGAAAATAGAGAGATTTCCTAAAGTCCTATAGCCTCTCGAAGAAAAGTACAAACGTCTCTATACCATTTCGTAAGACTCTACTAGACTCGTTTTGGTACATCGAGATCAACGAACCTAGGCTCTGATACATACTTTGTCACGACCCATACCATTGTGATGGGCACCCACACTAACCCTCCTGTGGGAGAACCATTAATACTAACTAGTTAACCAAATCTAATCAATTACTAAATCATTTAAGTTATGAAAGCTTGTTAAGTAGCTAAAGACTGAAGTTCCCATATACTTCCAAAAGATCTAACATCTAAACAATGCGGAAAATAGACCTAGAACCTGAAAGTTAATGTACCAAAACTCTAACAAGATCCATAAGTCTGAACAAGAAGGGTTACAACCCCAAACTAATGTACTAATAACTAACTAGAAAATCTAAATCCGAAATATGGATATAAACAGAAAGAGAACTCTTGGCAGCCTGGAAGAACTGTCTCACCCTTGAATTCAATCGGTGATCACTGATCTTCAAAGTAAGGTCTGTCAATAGCCGCGTGAATATGCCCTGTACTCAACAAAGAAAGAGCAAGTGCAGTATCAGTACACAACCACAATGTAATGGTAGGATCACGTGGCTATCCTACTAAGTGAAATGAGTAAGAGATCTAATTATGAATTTGATTACATGAGTAGATAGCTAAGACGTTAAGGAACCTGTATGACTTAACGGAATTGAATTCGGGCGAGTAGAACTCCCGAAACTGATCTTACCGTGAAAGGGTATTTTCTAAGCGTCAAGGGTTGAAGGTGTGTTGTGAAATGAGGGCTTGAAATTCAAATTCCAACATTCTGTCTCTGTGCATGCCGCCGTAGCGGGATGGCTATTGTTGTAGCGGGATGGGTGTCGACGTAGCAGGACAATCGCGACTTAAATAGGGTAAAACCCCCCAAAAATGTTATTTTCAGCACTTCTCGACTTTGAGAGCTAGGAGATGACCCCAGACAAGTTCTTGACCATTTTTCACCATTTTTAGGCTAAAGGTAAGGTTTTAACTCCCCGAATCCAGTTTTCGATCCGTAGAACATAATCTAATGGGTAATTATCGATGGGGGAGGGTTTTGATTTGAAACTAATGGTGGGAAAAGCCCTAAATTGGGTATTAGGATCTTGGGTTTGGCCTAAGGTTATTGGGCTTGTTATAATTCAAATAATTAGACCTTTGATTGTTGATCCTTACATATATTTATTGTTTGTAGACTTAGAACAAGCTGAAAGAATACAGAAAGGGAAGATTCAAGTGCCTTAGGGGATTCAAGCTTGGATTCGAAGTAGGTGATGGTTGTGATTTCATGTTGGTGTGATATATGTTTGTAATTGCTCATTATAATGCATGTATGTATGCGAATGTTGCATTATTTATCACCTAATCATAAATGAGGATAATTGAATAATTTTATACCATGAATTACCTCTTGTTGTATTATTGTGAGAATATACATTGTGATTGTGATTGTGGTTTGTTGAATGAATCAGGTGTTACGTTCTGACACACTAACATGGATCGGTTGCCACGTTTCGGCATAAACATGGGATCGGTTGCTACGTTCCGGCATAAACATTGGATTGGTTGCCACGTTCCGACATAAACATGGGATCGGTTGCCACGTTCTGGCATAAACATTGGATCGGGTACCACGTACCGGTACACTAACATTTTAGGTGTGGGTTCCATGAGAGGACCATTGAATTGGGTTCCGTGAAAGGACCATTGAATTGTGTTGTATATCTACTTGTGATGATTACATTCATATATAAAGATGACTAATATTGTATATGTTCGGTATATGCCTGTTTTATAATGTTGTGGTTACTTGTATGTATTTCATTTATTGGGATAGCCGTGTGATCCTACTAGTACACTGTGGTTGTGTACTGATACTGCACTTGCTCGTTCTTTGTTGAGTACAAGGCATCTTCAGGCGGCTATTGATAGACCTTAGCTAGGTGGCAATTGCGTGTGACTGGATTCAAGGATGAGCCAGTTCTTTCAGGCTGCCATGAATTTTTCTTGTTTAAGTCCACTCTTTTCGGATTCAGACTATTTGTTTAAGGTGTTTGTTTAGTTTTAGGGTTGTACCCCTTGTTCTTAGACTTGTCGGTAGTAGAGTTTTGGTACAATGACTTTCAGGTTCTAGGGGTTGTTCTTCCGCACTAGTTTGGCTAGTTTGTTTAAACCTTTGGAGTCTATAGGAACTCTATATAATTTTTGCATTTAAACCTGCTTCTGTATCTTTAAATGCTTTAGTTTTCCTTAATTTGGTTAGTTGGATTGTAGTAATGGTTCTCCCACCAGAGGATTAGTGTGGGTGCTAATCACGACGGTCTAGGTCGTGACAAGTTGGTATCAGAGCCGTAGGTTCGTTGATCTCATTGTACCAAAATGAGTCTAGTAGAGTCTTGCAGAACAGTACGAAGACGTCCATACTTTTCTTCGAGAGGCTATAGGACTTTAGGAAACACTCACTTCTTTCTACTCCTTCGTGCTATGACTTAAATCCAATTGGTATCTGGGTTATACAAATTGGTATCTTTCCTCCTTCTCTTTGTGGTCCGAACTAGAACAACGACAACTGTAACACCATCACTCGCAGGAGAGGATGTGTATAGACTATCGATAGTTGAATAGGGTCACCATTCGGAACAAGTATTCACTGCCTCAAATAAATGATCTTTTGACTAGTTTCAGGGTGCATCAATTTACATTTTTGCTCTTGTACTGGGAGATCGGTAATGGTCCTCTATGGAACAAACTAATTTAGAAATTAGGCTTGTCTGTGAGTTGTAACTTGAAAACCGTGATTGCATATTCCTTGTTGCCTGAATTAACTGTGAAAGTGGAAGTTGTATTTGTTTGGATGTGATGATATGATCATGTGTACAATAAGTGTGGGTCTGAATTTTTATATGTGCAATATGCTGGCTAAATTGATTGAACCTATGCAAGTTGTAACTGCTAAGTATCGTGAAATTTGTTGTGAAAAGAAGGTCACAACTATGTTCCATACAAAGGTCTAGATAATGTACGAAGTTATTCGTAAGAAAGATCTGGACATGTCTTCCGCTTGAGTAATAACTGCATGAGTGTTTGGGTGTATCCTAGGGATTTATGGGTTATATTGTTGAACTAATGAGAATGAGTTGGATTGTGTATCGTTCGATTTACTCGGGGTAGGCAATGATTATCCTAGTTTAGAGGATTGTCCTAAATTGCTCAGTAAAGCTGAAAACCGTTGGGAGATTTAGAAAAGAGAAAAACCCTGTTTCTGTCTGAGTCGCTGGGGCAGGATATTTTCGCCAACGCGAGGCCGCCAGAGCAGAAATTCCCCGCCTGAGCGGGACAGGGCGAGACAGAACCTCAGCCCTATTTTCTCTATTTTTCCCAAGTCACTGTATAGGCCCGAATCGAATCTGAACTAACCCCTGCAATTCAAGCACTGCAGCCAGACAAGGAGGTTGCCCGTCAAGATGACAGGGCTCAGTTTATACCTTTTCCGGGCAAGGCCGAAGCTGAGGGCCTGATGCAGTGATCACAAGTATTGTTATTATTTGTGATCGGATGGCTAATGTGTTATTGATCCATATTTGACTTATTCTTATGTGTCCGTGCGATTTGCGTCAAAATTTGATATGATTTGTGATATACTTGATGCTCCCATCCATGTTTCTACCCATGTTGAAAAGTAAGTCATAGTCACTCATGTATATCGTGTTGTCATGTTCTGTTTATAGATTTTTCAAATTTGGGTTATTTTGGTTATGCTGGATATGACTAACTTGATATAATCTTAGGCATGACTTGGTTGTCCCCCTATTATGTTGTGCTTAATGGTAATGGTAAGGCTGTAACTCTTGAGATCCCGGGTAGGGAAAGGTTAGAGTGGGAAGGGGCTACAAGCCTAAGTAAGCTAAGGTCATATCTTTCATGCGGAGTGGGAAACTGGTGGGGAAGGATTGTTTGGCGTAATTGGCTCATATTCAGGATGTTGAGGTCAAATCCCCTTCTATTGACTCCATTTATGTGGTGTCAAAATTGAGAGAGCTTAAAGATCAAATCCAGGAGCTTCTGGATCAAGGTTTCATCCCTGCTAGTTCTTCCCCGTGGGATGCTCTCGTCTTGTTTGTTAAGAGGAAGGAGGGTAGTATGAGGACCAGTGATTTTATCTCAAGCCATAAAGGAGTGGATTGGTACCGAAATTACAAGCTTATGGATAAAGAAAGTTCCATTGAGTATACTTGGGTGAAGAAAATTAAAGTTTTTAGTAGGAAAATGAGTATAAAAAAAATTGGTTAGTCCTTTGAATTAGATGAGTATACCTTAATTTGAGGTGTTGTGTTGATGAAAGGTTGGCTTCGTAGTGATAGTCAGGGCTGATTGAGCATAATGGTAATAAGAGTTCGTGGTGGATTTTGATGGGATACAAATATATAATGGGATTGTTGGTTAAGCAAAATTTGTACAGTAATTACGACCTGCGAGTATCTAAGGTTGTGGTTTCCTAATATTGGGTGAGTAACGTGGTTGTATGGAAAGTTTTGAGAGATGGTGGGACACCACTCAAACAAAATGTTAAAGAGCTAGAGTTATAATGAAGGAAAATATAGTAGAATGTAGTACAACCTTTAGAGAGAGGCTAGAGCAAGAATATTTTATTTGATTGCAAAGGCTAAAGAAATATCTTTAGAGGGGTAGACAATTGGGTTCAGAGACGCGTGATCTCATTCGTTTCGCTGTGGCTATGGTAATAGTGTCACAAGTCCGTCGAATTGATTAAAAATGATTGGAAAGGACTTGAGAAAGGAGTGTATAGACATTAGCTCGAGTGTGACGATAAGTGCTTTGTTTTATTTTAAGTTCAGTAATGCGTGCGATTGAAATTTTAGCGAAAAGATGTTGTAAGATCGATGGAGATTTTATCAATGATAAGCAAAGATACAGGATTTCATAAATATCTTCAAGGTATAAGCTAATGTTGATAGATAAGGGGATTTTGTTATACGGTTGAGTTTACAATTCAAAATTTTCATTGTATGTCTACACTCATAGCAATATATTTTGTCAAGGTATGAATTTGTAAGGCAAAAATTGATCAGTTGTATCAAGTATTGAACCTTTGAAAGGACTTACACCTGGATTGAGTCGTAAAGTTATTACTTTTGATTGTTAAAGTATCTAAGAAAGGTTTTCATTAAAAGGTGTTGGTTTAGAGTAAGGTAAATGGTCGGAATGTTCATGATGGTTGTTAGTATTGAGAGTGTGGACATCAGTGGAATGATGTGAAGAGTATGTGGAGTCAACTGAATGGAAATGACGAGTATCGACTCTTCAGAGGAAAACCGTTGGTGTTGTTCAATATTTATTCCGTCAAAGTTTTACATGGCCATCTTTTTTTTGTTCGCGGTTGTGAGTATGATTCACTAGTTATGCTCACGTGTGTTTTCACTTTTGTCGGAGGATCCCTAGTGGTGGATCAGGTGTACTGATCCTGCGATGTTCTCTTGGTTAAGTGGGATGATTGGAAGACTTGGTTATTTCAGATGACATATTTGGTGTTGTCTTGGAGTTGTTAAATTATTTAGTGGTTCTACATGTACCACCTTGCTTAGGGGAATTTATAAAAGAACTACCATGTGAATTTATGGTTGTCCGACAATCTTAATATTCATCTTATCGTCGAGGTCATGTATCGATTATGTGTGGTTGAATGTCGGGATCATTGGGTCCCATTCTACTGTTCGTAAAAGGTAATCTATAATTTCTAAATCTAGCATTTTGATAGTGTTGTTGGATGGTTGTATGCTTGGACATATCCCTCGATGAGTGTCTGATTTCTAAAGATCAAATTTTTTATAACTTAAACTCATGGGGAATTGGGTTGTGAGATGAAGATGTTGATAAGAACTATGAGTGTTTAAGTATTATGAATGTGTGTTGGTTGGTTCAGGTCCACTTCTAGTCATGCAGAGTATGGATTTGGAATTTTATCATGTTTAAGTAAGAAAGGATTCGTCCTGATGTTTGTGTCAAAGTCCTTGATAACATCTTGCAAACATGTGTACGATCAACGTTGGTGGTTATTGGGAATAGCTTTATTGTTAGTTAAGTGTACATACAACAATAATTATCTCTCGAGTATTGTGATAACTTCATTGAGGCATTGTATGGGAGGATGTGTAGGTATTCAATTGGTTGGTCTGAGGACCAAGGAGATAAAGTCCGTGAAAGTTCAATGGAAGAATCGTTTGATTGAGGAAGCTACTTGGGAAACTGAGAAGGACATGCGAGACAATTATCCACTGTTGTTCAGCAATTCAAGTACTACTCTACCCTTACTTTAGCCAGTTTTCCCTAGTTGATCACTCGGGGACGAGTGATGGGTAAATTGGTATCTATTGTACCGACCTGATTTCATCGTTAGGAAAAAGCCAATGGACAAAAATTGGGGTCAGAAAACTTTTTGGTAGTAACTTGGAATTTCCTAACCTAGTCCAAATTTGGATGAAATTAGAGTCAGTAAGGTCTAGGGAAATATGATAACGAATAAGAGATCTAATTATGAATTTGATTACATGAGTAGATAGCTAAGACGTTAAGGAACCCGTACGACTTTACGAAATTGAATTCGGGCGAGTAGAACTCCCGAAACTGATCTTAGCATGAAAGGGTATTTTCTGAGCATCAAGGGTTGAATGTGTGTTGTGAAATGGGGGCTTGGAATTCAAATTCCAACATTCTGTCTCCGTGCATGCCGCCATAGCGGGATGGTTGCCGCTGTAGCGGGATGGGTCCCGCCGTAGAGGGACAATCGCGACTTAAATATGGTAAAGCCCCCCAAAAATGTTATTTTTTGCACTTTTCGACTTTGCGAGCTAGTAGACGACCCCATACGAGTTCTTGACCATTTTTCACCATTTTTAAGGCTAAATGTAAGGTGTTAACTCCCCGAATCCATTTTTCGATCCGTAGAACGTAATCTAATGGGTAAATATCGATGGGGGAGGGTTTTGATCTGAAACTAATAGTGGAAAAAGCCCTAAATTGGCTATTAGGATCTTGGGTTTGGTCTAGGATTATTGGGTTTTTTATAATCCGGATAATTAGACATTTGATTGTTGATCCTTGCGTATATTCATTGTTTGTAGACCTAGAACAAGCAGAAAGAATCTGGAAAGGGAAGATTCAAGTGCCTTAGGGAATTCAAGCTATGATTCGAGGTAGGTGATGTTTGTTATTTCATGTTGGCGTGATATATGTTTGTAATTTGTTATTATAATGCATGTATGTATGCGAATGTTGCATTATTTATCACCTAATCGTAAATGAGGATAATTGAATAATTGTATGCCATAAATCACCTTTTGTTGTATGATTGTAAGAATATACATTGTAATTGTGATTTGTTGAATGGATCGGGTGTTACGTTCCGACATACTAACTTGGATCGGTTACCACGTTTTGGTATAAACATGGGATCGGTTGCCACGTTTCAGCATAAATATTGGATCGGTTGCGACGTTCCGGTATAAACATGGGATCAGTTGCCACGTTCCTATATAAACATTGGATCGATTGCCACGTTCCGGCATAAACATTGGATCGGGTACCACGTACCGATATGCTAACAATTTGGGTGTGGGTTCCATGAGAGGAACATTGAATTGGGTTTCGTGAGAGGACCATTGCATTGTGTTGTGTCTCTACTTGTGATGATTACGTTTATATCTAAAGATGACTAATATTGTATATGTTCGGTATATGCCTGTTTTATAATATTGTGGTTACTTGCATGTGTTTCAATTATTAGGATAGCTGCGTGATCTTACCAGTACCATGTGGTTGTGTACCGATACTGCATTTGTTCTTTCTTTGTTGAGTACATGGCATCTTCAGGCGGCTATTGATAGACCTTAGCTAGGTTGCTATTAAGAGTGTCAGGATTCAAGGTCAGCCAGTTTTTTCAGGCTGCCATGGATTTTTCCTGTTTAAGTCCACTCTTTTCGGACTCGGACTATTTGTTTAAGGTGTTTGTTTAATTTCGGGGTTGTACCTATTATTCTTAGACTTGTCATTAGTAGAGTTTTGGTATAATGACTTTTAGGTTCTAGGGGTTCCGCATTAATTTGGCTAGTTTGTTTAAACCTTTGGAGTTTATGGGAACTCTATATAATTTTTGCATTTAAACCTGCTTATGTATCTTGAAATGCTTTTGTTTTCGTTAATTTGGTTAGTTGGGTTGTAGTAATGGTTCTCCCACTGGAGGGTTAGTGTGGGCGCCAATCACGACGGTCTGGGTCATCAAACTAACTTTATTATCATCATTACTAATAAGAGGGAGTTTTCTTCGGACATCACGATGGTAAGTTTGTAATTTTCCTTTCTCCCTTTCTTTTTTCTTCGCAGAACAATCACTCTGCCTTAACTCAAATTAGAGAAATACTACCTTTGGGGTGGTCACACCAATACCTTTTCTAAATGATTTCTTGCAGCAGTTTACTTCCTGTTGATCCTCTTTGCAACTTCGCTCTTCCACATTTCCCCTTTATGTTCCATGGAAAATAATGTATTTTGTGCCTAAAATTGAAGACGAGGTTTCATTCGAATTCCTCAAAAACTCGGTCGTACAATAAAAATTGTACTTTGCTGCTTCATTAATTTCCTATGTTTCCTATTCCAAAAGTTATTCCTGTCGAATTTACCCAGAAAATCCCTAGTATGACTTGTTTGATGTTCTGTATGCTAATTTGAATTGCTACTCTCCGTTTGATTTTCCTTTTATTTTCTTTGTTTGCTTGTCCGTTTCAGTATTCCTTAAATCCTTCTTCTCTTTACATGTTTGAACCATCTCAGGCTCGCCTCTGCATCTTGTCTTTGATCGAGGTCACTCCTACTTTGTTAAGATATCTTCATTTCTAATCCTATCTAGCATGATACTAAACTCTTAATAAATAATGAATTTAATGAATATCAAAACACAAAAATCTCAATAACTTAAAGGGATAACTGTAAAAAACACATCTAAACTATATCATTCTTTTGAGTTTCATACCTAAACTATTGAGAGTGTGAGTTTCTTACCTAAACTATCACTTTTTAGTTTGAGAAACACACCTCTCTCTTTTATACCACTCTCATCATGGTGTATGTAATAAACTCTCTTTTATTTAAAAAAAAATTCACATCACACTCCACATTGACAAAACATTCAACCTTGAAAACAATTAAATAAATTAAAATTTTAAAAATTGACATCCAAAAAAATTATATTTCTTTTATAAAATAAAAAGAAAAATATTATATTTTATAAAAAAATAATAATGAAAAATAAGATCATTATTTTAGTTAAATGAGTTTGATGAATTAAATAAGTTTATTCTTTATAAAAAAAGCTTCAATGACATGGCATGCCAACTAGGAGAGAGTGAGACTTTTAAAGTGTTAAGTATATTTGAAGGAAAATAATGATAGTTGAGTGATATTTTGGTCCGAAATGAAACATAAATGATATTTCAAGGTAGTTCTCTAGACTTGGGTGACCATTTAGGGAGTTGACTCATTTTTTTCAAATAAAAGAGAGAGTGCATTACACACACACCACTGACGTGTGTTTCTCAAACTAAAACGTGATAGTTTAGGTATGAAACTCACACTCTCAATAGTTTAGTTATGAAACTAATAAAAAAAGGGGATAATTTAGATGTGTTTTTGAAACTTATCTCTAACTTAAATTTAAACTAAAAAAAATACTCAATTTCTAATGACATGTAATAATATTTTTTTAATTCAAAATCAAATTAGCGAAAAGTAATTAAAGCACGGTGAAAAATGTACAGAGAGTGGGAGTTGGAGTGGAAGTGAGAGTGGGAGTGGAGGTGGGGGTGGGAGTGGGGTGGGAGGATGAGAAGATAATATTCTTGATGTAATTTTGATAATGTTATGTAGCATTTGGATAA
>JAJOOD010004431.1:0-29892 GCA_029582525.1 Solanum tacnaense
ATATATATATATATATGTATATATTAATTAATAAAAAATAATTAATCGGAATCGGAATAAATCGGTATCGGTACACCGGAATCAAATCGTGATACCATTCCATCCTGTGTACCAGCTCACGATGTCCCGTTCCGTCCCGAATACTACCGGACCGGTACCAGTACAATCCGGTCCGGTGCCCAGCCTTAGTTTTAGATTTGCTATGATTTTAGCTCAACCTCTGAAAAATTGTTCTTTTAAGACATTTCGATCTAGGTATTATTTGTTTCTTACTTGATTTTACGGACAAATCTTTTAATTATCGAATGTGGTGAGTTTCTGTTCTTCACTGTTTAGATGATTGCATTTAGACATTGAATTCATATGCAGGCAATGTGAATATACTATAGTTGTTTTATTTAGTTGAGCTCATATGAAATATGTGTTTCTAGTGGCTTTAATCTATTATTAAGTAATTTCGCAATCCATGTGTGTTGCAATTGATTTCTTTCTGATCGCCTTCCTTATTAGACATGTATAACTCGAAATGCAATTCATGTATCCTTATATATCAAGAATGTGATCTGAAAATATTTTGTTTAGTTACATCGATTTTAAAGTTTCTATCTTCGGTATTGCGAAAGTCCGTATGTGTTGTTGAAATGTCATCTATGCCTGCCTATTTTGTAAAACCTATTAGTGTAGTTTTGCCTGCTTAGATTCCGCATTATGTAGTGCATTTGATTAGATTTTGGATTATATAGTTTAGTCTTGTTCGAGTATATTTTGGCAGATTGTAGTCCTACGGTAGTGTACAACTTGATTTGCTAGTTTGATTCCTCTAAATTAGAGTTTGAGTTTGATTAAGGATAAAATTCTCTTGTTTTAGTGAAAAACACCAGTTTTAGTTATTTTGTCTACTTCTCTGCCTTCGTAATGATCTGTAGTGGAGCCCTTTTAGTATATTGAATTGGTTGCATCTAACTATAACAATTACATGTTTTCTTAAACCTTTTGTTTAATGGTTTGTATTTCTAGTTTAGGATCAAATTTTGTCTTGTTGAAGTCATTTAAGTTGTTGATTAATGTTCAAGTTCCATATATTGCAAGAGCCTCTGTAACTTTCATCTTAGAGCATATTTTATAACTTAGAAAGATTTTTCTTTTTTCTTTTTTCTTTTTTTGTTACTGTTGTCCAGATCTGCTCAAAATCATTTATTTCATTGTTTGGCTTTAGAAATATTTCTCCTCTGTCAAGGTTTGATTTCTCTGGTTTATTCCTAAAGGTTTAAGCGTTTCTCATGTAGCGTATAACAACTGAATTTCATCTCTTTGTGCGCCAATATGTCATTCAAGGTTTCTGTCTAACTGTTTGGATTATTTCAGCTTGTTTAAGTTGTTGTTTGGTGGTGAAATATTGTTTATTTTGTTGTGTTATCATTTGACTAATACTTATCCTTACCTTTTCTTCCTTTTTCATGAACACTCTTTCCGAATGAGTCCAACAGACTCCCTCTCTTGCATTTTCTTCTTCTTCGAGTCGACTTCATCAAAGTCGTGAAAGGGAGGTTAACATCATCAGGTTAAATTTCAAATCACTGGCAGCAGCTCAATAGCAGTTACAACACTCCCAAAAGATAAAAATTGAAAAATTTAGACTTAAAAGAGTCTCATTTAACCGAAGCAATAGCAGCAGTCCCCAAAGGGGCTAAAATTGAGATTTCTTGGACTTTAACAAGTCCAATTTATACCGTAACACCAGCAGTAACTAAGCAAGAAGCAGAAATTGGGTTAAAACCCGAAGTTGACAAAGTAGCAGATCGGCAATTCAGTTCCAAAAGGGATTTAATATGGGTCAAAAATGTCTTGTCTATATTTTTCTATTATTGTCATTGATGCCAACTTCTGTTAATCTTTATTAATTTAGATGAATCCGTAGGGAGATTTTTTTATTTTTAATTTCAAGTTTTCAAATATTTTGAAAATCATTTTAAGTTAGTTAATTTAAGCTAATAAAATGACGTAAGAACCTTTCATTTTCATTCATAGTTATTGAAAAGCTTTAAATCCATTTTATGAGTTTGAACTAACCAGTTAGTTCAATTTTTGAGTAGGATAAAATTGTTAAAGCTCTTAAAATAAATTAGTTATATTTTAATTTAACTTAGGACTTTGTATGAATGACTTGAGGATTTTTTATATTCTTTCATAATTATTAAACAAGATTCTTTACTCCATGTTTATGAGTTTGAATTAATTGTATGATTTAAAACTTGACTATAGATAAAAGTTTCAAGTTAGGTTTATTCTTGAGATTTTTAGAAGTATAATGAGATTTTTATCTAAGTTTTCAACAAGATTTTTAGATAATTTAAGTTCTCTTTTAGAAATTAGCCAAGCCTTTTAATCCGCCGGTCAACCGTGTGTTAGCGGATTCTCTAAGATGTCTAAACTCTTTCTTAGAGAATTGATTGAACCATTACCCGACTCTGGTTTTATTTAAAATATTTTCTTTCAAAAACCCTTTTTAAATGGTTAGGAAAAATTAAGTGGTGACTTTTAAATTATAAATTTTTCCAAACATTAACAAAATTGCCAAAGTTGCGAAATAACTTCGAAACCTTAGTTATCGAAATCAGGTCGTAACAGAATGACGACTCTGCTAGGGATTCATCTAGGTTCTAACCAAAAGGATTTTATTGTTTGGCTAACTGTTATTGTATTATTTGTTACCTTACGCTATTATGCGTTTAAATTTTGAATATTCATTGTCATTGCATTCATGACATTTTTTGATGTATGTATAGTATATTAAAAACGATTTTGCATAATCGCAGTCGAACTTTTTATACTCACCCTTTTTCCGAAATGATCGACAATTTATTGATACGTCATGCGTCCAATAGTTGTTGTAAGCTCTAGACTAAGTTGTCCACTTGGATTTTCGATCTTTCAAAAGTCACTCTTAGTCAACTAGCGTAGAGCGAAACCAAAACCCCTTTTTAGGTGCATTAACCTAAGATAACCCAATACCCAAAGTATATTGGGCCCATTAGAAGACCACCTGTGTCTAATTGACCCACGATCAATATAAGATGATCATCCAACTATTTGTTAAATTTGAAGGATATGTATGTCGATTTGTGCGTATCATTGCCCCTTAGGGTTGGGTTTTTATTTTTATAGGTAGTTTCTTTGTTGAAATCAAAAGAAGATCCTCCTCATCCGGAAGAAATTCAAAAGCATCAAGAAGTTCGAGAATGAAGATTTCATATGGAAGTTTAGTTTAGTTTACCATTGTACCTCTACGTGAAATTGATATTTATTTTCCTCTCCTCTATTATGTATCCCCATTTGTTTTATTCATAAGGTTTGTATAAATATTTTGGGGCAATGAAACGTTTTATAAACGATATACACATCCTTCAAACGTTAGACTTACCTTTGGCTCAAAAGGTCACATGTATGTTCGAAGGCGTTATATATTGTTTGTGTGTTAAATGTTACAAATTTTGTTTCGTTTGTGCTTGCTTGACTTATGTGATCTATACATATGTTTTGCTTTAAACACAATTGATCCATTATTCCATTCCAAAAGCTTAGAACGTCATTTAACATATAAACTCAATTTTCAAGCCTTCTAAAATAATCTTTGACTCCATTATCAAAATACGTTCAAAATTACTCAAGTTCTAGGGTCAATAGAGCTTAAAAAAATTATTAGGTCATCATTCAAAATTCACGTTGACCTCGTTGTTTCTTGAAAATTATTTTCCACACCTACCTAGCCGGCGTTACTAAATATTCCGTCAGTTTCAAGTCTTAAGTCCTTATTTCTCGAAAGGGCTTTTCAATTGAACCTTCCAAACGGTACATTTGAATCTTTACTCAAATTATATAGTTTGCTTTGTTCAAATTCCTTTCTTTCGTTAAAATTTTAGTTCACAGAATGATCAAAGTTTTCCCATTTGCTTACCCTTTTTAAAGTCTTTTGTTCTTCGAATTTTGGACTAATTTGGTTTAAGCAAAACACATGTTATTTGTTTTATATGTTACTTTGGTTAATTATAATAATTAATAGACTAACTCTCTTATTTTTGAGTTGTTTTTAGAAGGAGAGACTGATTTGTGTTGGTAATCAAACTTGCTCACTTCACCAAAGTATCCGCTGGCAGAACATTCATATTTTACACGGTCTAAGGTCAAGGAAATTTCTATAGACTCTTTATTTCTTACTTGGACTACTAAGAGGACTCGGTCAAAAATGAATTTCACTATCAACACGGTTGCTTCATCCGAAATGATCCCCACTTTATCTGTCGCGGCCAATCCTAGTACCTCGGTAGCAACAAAATCACCCATGGAAGTCATTGCTCGTGTAGAGCGACAAATTGGTGAACTAAATCTCCTGGTAACTCAATACCAAGCTGCTTCTCAGAACTTACCACCCGATGCTTGCCAAAAAGGGCCCATGCCACCTTCGTTTTCGACTTCAAGTGAGCTCAATCAAGGAAATCATTTTACCACTTTTTCAACTAAGGATACTCCTCTTGTGTACACATTTGCACCTCCAAAAGCACCAACGGTAACACATCATGCTCCGCCAGTGTACACTTATGTCACTGCTCCACCTGTTACCAACGGTAACACATCAAGGGGTCGTTTGGTAGAGTGTATTAGAAAATATAATGCATGCATTAGGTGTGTGTATTAGTAGTACCTTGTTTGGTACACTTTTTCATGCCATGTATAACTAATGCTTCACTCTATTGTGTATTAACTTGTGTATTACTAATACCAAGGAATTCTAGGTATTAGTAATACATAGCATTTTAACACTTGCATTAAATTAAATAATTACAAAACTACCCTTAAAGCCTTTTCATTTTCTTTGTTGTCAAAATTTTTTGTTTTTATTTTGATTTGCTTTTCGGTGTCTTTTAATTTTTTGGTGTCTTAATAGGCTTTATGACCTCTTAAGTATCTTTTTTTTAAAAATAAATAAATTCAATTTCAATATAATTTAATCAAAATTTTTACTATTGTGACGATAAATTTGATAAAAAAAAATATTTGCCAACTTTCCACAAAAATATTTTGACGCAATAGTACAACTATTTAATATTATTATTATTTTAAAAAAAAAAAAGAGTAAATGATGTTTTAGCAAAGAACTTTGTTGCAAAGGAAGTGTACAAATAAATAAAGTGTGAATGGTATATTTGTAAACATATATTTTTTAATAGAAATTATGCAAGATTTGTTATTTCTAATACATCAAACCAAACAATGTATAAGAAATAATGTTTGCATAACTAATGCAAGTATTACTAATGCAAGCACTACTAATGCAAGCATTACTAATGCACCCTATTTTGCATTATTCTTATACACTCTACCAAACGAATTAGTGTTAACTAATTGCAAGTGTCTACAAAGACTACTTGTGTACTCGTGTGTATATATACTAGTTACGGTAGCCCGTGCTTTGCACATGCCCAATAACATTAACTTTTATAGTAATTAGTTATACATTTTATAATATATGGATAATATTCATATTTGAATACATTGATATTTTAAAAGTGAGCGAGAAAACAAGTTATAAGTTGTTTATCAAAATTGAAATATAACATAAAATTAAATTTTAAATTTTCACGATCAAACAGAGATTTTTTTAATTAAAATAAAATCTATTATAAACATAAAAGGTGAATCATAATTTTATAACCAGAAGTATAACTTAAATGAAACATATTTTTCTATTATATGGACCAAGTGAAATGAAAATGAAGGAAGTATAGTTAAAAAATAATTGAGAAGAAAAATAAGTGTTAGAAAATGTAAAATGAAATGAAGGGACCAAGTTGCAAGAATTGTGGAGTGATCAATGATGTACCTAAAATACCTTAAAATACAATTGATTCACGGAAAAATTAGAGCAAAAAAAAAGTAATAAGGGACAAAGTAATCAAAGTTGATATACTTAAGAAGTAAAGTCTGGAGCTTAGGAAAAATACCACTTGATATATAAATCATTACATCAATAAAATACATTAAATGACCAACTTGTCCTCAGGATGAAGCAAACATGTTGAGGAAGAGGAGCTCACTTTCCTAATGTAAAAAATGAGCTTCTATTAGTGCAGATGGTTGGTCTCCTTCCAGAGAGATCCAGGTTTTTAAGTTTTCTTTTTGGTTTTTAAATTTTCTATAACTTACTTTAGGGCCAACCACTTTTGGGTTGGCCAAAATTCTATTTTCTTTTGTTTCTTATTGAAATGAAATTCATCTACTAACAAATGAGTCACTCAACAAATATCCATTAACAAGGATCATGACAGTCCTAGAGAAATATAAAATTTAGTCAGAACAAATGATCAATAAAGATAATAATGTCTTTTATATACACAAAATGCAACAACAAATAATAGTCTATTAGTGGAGCCGTGGAGGAATGTACATGTTTTAATAGAGGTCATTTTTCTTTCAAGTATCTAGGATGTCCTATTTAACATACCAGAAAGAGAAAGGAGCATTTTTCTGATCTAATTATTTGTGTTAGATCCAAACTCCAAACATGGAAAGTGATATGTTATTTTATGGGGAAAAGAAAGTGTTGATTACTAGTATTCTACAAAATGTCACGACATTTTTGTCAAATTCATTAGGAGCAATAAAGTTTCAGGAAAGAGTAAACACTGAGATGCTTGAAATAAGATGTGTTTACCTAAACATGAGGGAGGTCTTGAGTTTAGGTCTATACTTAATATGTCTCAAACATTGTGTTATAAACTTTGGTGAAAGTTTAGAACTCATAATTCATTATGAGCAAACTTCATGTGAAATAAAAATTGCAAAGAATAAATTTCTAATGTGGTCCAACAGACCGGAAGGGGGGAGGATCTCAACTATGGAAAAATATGTTGATGAATAGAAAAACTTGTGAACAGTCTATCTGGTGGGAACCTAGAATTGACACATCTTCAATTTGATTTGATAATTGAACGAATTTGATTCCTTTACTTTTAAAATCAACAGATATTCATACTTGTCACAATCTGACAGACATTAGCAATTTTATGCAAATTCCACAATATGTGGTGGAACATGTGATCAGGGATAATATGAATCAGATTGGACGATCTGATATCACTAACAAATTTTTTTTACAATTTTTACAATAGAGGAAACTAATTTTTACAAAATATTTTTGAATACAAGGTATTCCTTTTAAAATCTGTTTCTTAGCATGAGAAGTGTGGGAAAATATGATTCTAATTGCTCAGTTAATGACAGTTTGAAATCTCAATATTTTTCCTATATGTGAATGTTGTGAGTCTATGAAACATTTGTTCCTAAAATCAAAGATCGCATACTCTATTTGGAGTTACTTTGCAGGTACAACTAGTTTACTAGGTCCTTGGGTCCAAGTTAAGCAAGTTCTATGAAAATGGTGGGATGCAAAGGACAAAAAATGACATTCAATGCTATATCTAAAGTATGTTGTGATTTCTTTGGAGAAGAAGAAACACCAGTTTGCAGGGAGGTTCCTATTCTACTCAAGAGTAATTTGGGATATTAGAAGCATGAATCTGAAATTTAAATATTCTAAATAATTGGCCTCAAATGATTGCCTTACTTGATAATTACAGTCCTAATTTCTTACTAAAATGGTAAGGTGGACTGCACCACCTCTAGAATAGCGAAAGTGCAATACATATGGTGCATCTAAAGGTAATTATGACCCTAGCTCTATTAATTTTTGTGTAAGAAATTTTTATGGAGACATTACTGGTGCTAAAGGAGTAAGAATCCATAACACATCTAATGTAGTGGCTGAAGCTAAAGTTTTGATAATGGAATCAAATTCTTTGTCTATGGTTAATATTTTAAATGAAGTGTCTTGAAATGTAACCTTAGAGGTCAAGGCATTTAGCAGGATGAACAACAAGAGTACAACACTCCTTAAGAGAGGGAACTACTCTTGCAGATTATTGTACTAACGTTTCTTTTGATTATGTAGGTATTATTGAATATAAGCAGCTAAAATCAGTCTTTACTAAGTGATAGATGTTGATAATTAACTATGATGTTAGCTATTTTCTTTTCACTTCGACTGAATTAGATTCGTTTGGTTAAGTATCATGCACTTGTTGAGAGTTTAAGGTGTTATAATAAATCAGGGCGAGTGAAATTTTATTTATCTCTGTAACATCTAGATTTTATTACACATCAAAAAGTTCTTAAAAGTAAAGAATGATACCTGATTGCCAGATATACAAGTCCGTAGTTGATGGAGTTCAAGCGTTGAAGAGCAATGAGACAACCTGAAAAAACAATTGATTAGGGATATGAATTTAGATCTAGATCTAGATTGTGGTATTATTCCCCTTTATGGACATCAAATTTGGATTCAAGAAAAAGAAAGCTAACATTACCTAGGTTGTTTGAACAATGATCAAAATTAAAAAGCCGTTGTTTCCATTTAAATGGTTTCATCCTCTGATCTAATAGGAAGGTTAGCTCGTTGTTCCCTCAGAGATCCTAGCAATTGACCTTATCATCATGGTTAAGAGCAAAATCAGCTAGATGAAAGAAGAACATAGGCCTAGCTAGATGATTCATACAGTTCTTCAACTAAGAATGAGAATGAATCATGAAGAGCTTTTATAGGGCAAAATAAGTGGAAATGAAAATATTACGTCAACTTTCAGTGAGAAGCTTCAAGATTAATCTGGAATTTGTCTAATGCTGGCCAGATCATATCCTTTTCATAGTTTATTATTACTTTATTTTAATTATGTTGATATCACGACCCAGACCGTCGTGATTGGCACCCACACTAATCCTTCGGTGGGAGAACCATTACTACAACTCAACCAAAAACTAAAACATTTAAAGATACGGAAGCAGGTTTAAATGCCGAAATAATATAGAGTTCCCATAAACTCCAAAGTTTTAAATAAACTAGCCAAACTAATTCGGAAGAACAACCCCTAGAACGTGAAAGTCAATGTACCAAAACTCTACTAACGACAAGTCTAAGAACAAGGGGTACAACCCCGAAACTAAACAAACACCTTAAACAAATAGTCTTAGTCCGAAAAGAGTGGACTTAAACAAGAAAGATCCATGACAGTTTGAAAGAACTGGCTCACCTTGAATCCGATCACGCTCAATAGTCACCTAGCTGAGGTCTATCAATAGCTGCCTGAAGATGCCCTGTACTCAACAAAGAACAAGCAAGTGCAGTATCAGTACACAACCACAATGTATTGGCAGGATCACACGGCTATCCCAATAAGTGAAACACATGCAAGTAACCGCAACATTATAAGGCATATACCAAACATATACAATATTAGTCATCTTTTCAAGATCAACGTAGCATTTCACGTTCTCAATAATACACATTGGTTATCATTTTAGAGCAACAAATAGTCTTTCAACCTCAATCATCATTAGATATGAACGTAATTATCACAAGTAGATACACAACACAATTCAATGATCCTCTCACGGAACCCAATTCAATGGTCCTCTCATGGAACCCAAATCCAAACTGTTAGTGTACCGGTTCGTGGTACCCGATCCAATGTTTATGCCGAAACGTGGAAATCGATCCTATATTTATGCCGAAACGTGGCAACTGATCCAAGTTAGTGTGTCGGAACGTACGTAACACCTGATCCATTCAACAAACCACAATCATAATCACAATGTATATTCTCGCAATCATACAACAAGAGGTGATTCATGACATACAATTATTCAATTATCCTCATTTACGATTAGGGTGATCAATAATGCAACATTCGCATACATACATGCAGTATAATGAGCAATTACAAACATATATCACACCAACATGAAATCACAATTATCACCTACCTCGAATCCAAGCTTGAATCCCCTAAGGCACGTGAATCCTCCATTTTCGAATTCTTTCCACTTGTTCTAGGTCTACAAACAATTAATATATGCAAGGATCAACAATCAAAAGTCTAATTATTCGGATTATAACAAACCCAATAACCCTAGACCAAACCCAAGATCCTAATACCTAGATTAGGGTTTTTTCCACCATAATTTCCAGATCAAACCCCCCCCCCCCCCCCAATCGATAATCACCCACGAATTTACATTATACGGATCAAAAAATGGATTCAGGGAGTTAAAACCTTACCTTTAGCCTTAAGAATGGGGGAAAACTGTCAAGAAAGCACCTGGGGTCGTCTCCTAGCTCTGAAAGTCGAAACTTGCAGAATAAAATGATTTTGGGGTTTATTTTCGACTTAAATTGCAATTGTCCCGCTATGGCGGCCCCCAGCCCGCCATAGCGGCTTGCACGAAAACAGAATGTCGAATTAAGAGCTCTGACCCCCATTTCACAACACACCTTCACCCCACGACACTCAAAAAACATCCGTTCACGCTAAGATCAATTCCGGGAGTTCTACTCGCCCGAATTCAATTCCGTAAAGTCGTACGGGTTCCTTAATGTCTTAGCTATCCACTCACGCAATCAAAACCATTATTAAATCTCTCATTCATTACTAGATTCCCCTAGACCTCACTGACTCCGATTTTGTCCAAACCTGGACTAGGCTAGAAAATTTCAAGTTACTACCAAAAAGTTTTTCGGCCCAAATTTTTTCTCCGTTGGCTAATAATGGGAACAGGTTGTTACAGTTGATTTGGGCCGGATCTACTTTGGAAAAGGCCTTCGTAAACTTTGGATCCGTTTATCTTAATATATGGGCTATATGCCCGATCTTTAATTTAAAAAAGAAAAAATTACCTAAATACACAACTTATTTTACTATATTCTCTAAAATTCTCCCCCTTAAAAGTATCACGACCATAAAGAGAAGAAAAGAGAGATTGCATGTTGATAACAGAAAATGACAATCTGTTGATTAAATACACTGCAGTAGTGAATGCTACAACCCATAGATGCTTTGGTACTCCATTATTTATCATCAAAGTCAAAGCCATTTCAACTATAACTATATGAAAAAATTACAAAAATCTCTACGCTCTCCTATTCTCGGATACATTACTCTATGCGATGTATGGGTCATATACATCACTTTATAAGCACTTTACACGATGTATCGGTCCGATACATCACTATACGCGATGTATCGAGACATTTTGGGATGTATTCGGATTCTATCAAATTTAAGGGATTTTTGTAATTTGTAATTTGAAAAAGAAAAGAACAATATCAATATATATATATAACTTCATATAAACTTCTTATTTTAATTTTAATGATAGTTTTTAAAAAATAATAATTTTGTAAAGTTATAACTATGACATATTTAAAACCACAAATTGGGATATAGAATTTTGAATAAAGAGAACTTGAAAAGGACAACAAATTAATAGTAATGCTTATATGAACAAAAATGCGTCATAAGATCATGATATTTTCAAGCACTATACGTCTTTCACCCCTATTTAACAGAGATTATTTCATTTAATATCGAAAAGCTGATTAATAACAAATAAAAACATCCTTATCACACGTTAATTAAACAGATTTGACAAAAGAATAAAAGAAAATAAGGTATGTGTCCATTAATTTCATGTTTCAACAAGATTATTGATCAGATCATTTAATTTGGATTATGCATTTCTCTATACGTCAAATCTCTTGTATCAGCAACTATGTCACTCCATGACGCAGAAGACAATATATGTAAATAGTTATATATCCTCCATGATATTCTTTATAGGGAGAACGAATGTGAGTAATTGGCTGATTTATGCAAAAAGTGTAAATGAAAAGTTTCGATTAAAATAAGTTATTTTTTTTATTTCAATTTATATGATACACGTTTTCTTTTTATTTCGTACCAAAAGAATGTCGATTGCCCCTGCCCCGCACTGTGGGGACTTAATTAAATCTGGAAATTGTGTACAAAGAAAAGTTTTTCTGATAATTTAATTAATTTGTCCCTATTTTAAGAAGTTGGATTAATAGTACTTAGGAACTTACCCTCTCAGATAATATTAGATTCGTATTAAATATTTTATTCATGTATTTATCAATCTTAATAAGTCATTAAACTACCGTATAACACTTGTAATAATTTACAAGATATATATCTTAGTCTAACGTTTATTCGTAAGATTTTTAATTTATTCAAAAATGATCACTACTAGACTTACAAAGTTTAATAAGTTGTAAGGAAAAAGAAGAAGAAAAGAGGGTCATTTGTCGTTAGTAAATCGTTGTAAAAAAACACAATAAATCAATAAAGTTTTATATGTTGGAAATATAGAAACTTTTATTTAGAAAAAATATCCGAGACCATAAAATTGTATCGTTAATTACCTCAATCATTTTCAACAAAGATAGTCTCAAATCACATAAAGACTCAATTTTTGTTTGTAATTTGAATTCTATGTAAATTTTGTGCGGAAAATAATACTAATTAATCAATTAGATCAGTTGATTGAAGTCAAAATCGAACGCCAATAACGATGTGAGAGAAGATTTTCTATATAATTACACTAATCTTCATTTCCCTCGTCAATAAGGGAGAAAATTTCTATAAAAGAAACTTAGCTTCAAAATTTTCGTTTCTCATTCACTCCAACACTTAACTATTAACTCCAATATTTCTAAATAACTATCTTTACAAGAGATACCTGGTGAAAATTTCTGGCTTTTGTCTCATATTTCAAACGATCCTATTAAAATTTAAGTTTTATGCTGTGATAATATAAATAATTATTTGTTTCAGTCACATAAGTAAAAAGTTAATAAGCATATTTTAAGGATACACATTATTATATTAATTAGTAATATAATAAATATAACCAAATAGAACATATTTTTAAACTACATAACACTATTAATTAATATGATATTGAGTATGACACAAATTCTATCAAATGTTCTTTTGACAATATTCAATTGAAGAACTTTGACATTTTCCTTTCTTCAAGTCAAATTTCAAAAGTCAGCCAGAGTAGAATCGTGAAAAGTCAAATATAGGATAACTGTGTCAAACACAAATAGTTTTATGAACAAATATAAGGATTTAATTTATATCGGGAAAATTGTATGAAATAGCAAATTATTAATTCAAATTAAATGTTATAGCCATAGTTTTTTTTATTTGTAATTCACAACAAACATTTCATTTTTTTGTCATCCCATTTGTATACCGAAATATACAAATGCAGGATCCATTTGTATACTGAGATATACAAATGCAGGACCCATTTGTATACCAAAATATACAAATGCATGACCCATTTGTATACCGAAATATACAAAAAGATCCAAATACACATTTTTTATGTATATGTATACCGAAATATACAGATTAATAGCTATAGCATACAAATATAATTTTTATGTTTGCTAAACCTAAGATTTACTCATTTATATTTATATATAGATGCTGTAAATAATTTTGTACTTGCTTTTTGATAAATCAGTTATAACATAGTAATTTTGTTTGAATTTATTTTTTATACCATGTAACTGAATTTTTTCACTATTAATGGAGTATATTTTAAACAAGTAGCAATTTTATATATGGTTATTAATCTCATTTTTATGATTAATTAGTTACCGGTACAAATTAACAAAGAGTGTTAATGCCTTTACCGATATTGGTTAATTGTCATTAGATCCAATGTCGCTATAGACTTTAGAGACATTTACAAAGAGTACTGCTAATTGTTGCTAAAAATATATATATTTAACATCAATTAAGTTATTAATTAATTGCCGCTAAAGATTATTTTGATATAGTGTACCAACGGTACATACTTATTCCTGTATATAGTACGATGACGACATTAATGAGTAATTAACTTAACTTGGACCTTTTCTTCTTACTGTTTTTTAGAAACTATGCTAGTACGTAATAAAAGCGCAAACATTATTTATAGTGGAGGGGACCTCTTTAAAAAAACTAACTATTAAAGATTATTGTTATTTAATTAGTACGTGATGGCTTTAATTAAGGGACGTTTTCTGTTTGTTTTTTCAAACATATATTCCTTTTCAGTTGTCTTTTAAAAAAAATCAACTTTAGGGATTTATTAATAATCAGATTAATTGTATTTGTTTTCATGAGCAGCCCTTCGATTCTCCTGTATCTTTTGACAATATTCTATATCTACATGTTAATTAGTACTCCATTATAAAGTGATTAGCTAATTAATATAATTATAGAATCTAATAGAGCACTTAGGTATAGAGATGCATGAATCATGGCTATGATGTCGATATATTATATAGTGATTACGATCAAGAAGTTGTCATGGTGATTAGGTATGTACTTAATTTGATAAGTATATATAATTAGAGACTTTTAAGGGTTAATTTAATATATTGGGGTGAGAAATTCGGTGGCAGAGCTAGGAGTTTGACAAAGGAAGTTTAAATTTTCTTCTCAATTGCGTTAATTAAATATATACACTAATATTAACTAACATTTAATCTATGTACATTATATAATTTTCTGGCGAATGATATGCACCAGATCACCCTTCGCCTCCGCCCTTTGTGAGAATAGAAAACAGTGTTAGAATACATAGGTAGATCCCCATATAAGATTCTTAAAGTTAATATATAGGAATATTAGATTTGGTTGGTATACAAGTGGCTTTGTTAATTTAACATGTGTTAGTTGTACTTAAGTGAAAAGAATGAGATCATGCGCACCAAGTAAGCATAATGTATTCATAGAATGAGAAGCTAGGTGGTGCATCCATTTACACATGGGGAAACTAACACCGGAGACGGGACGGAATGAGACGGGAGAAAGTTGAAGCAAGACGGTGGTGGGCTGGGATGAACCGGGCCAGGATGAATCAGGACGAACTGATGGTCCCATTCCACTATAAAATGGAACGGAACGGGTGGGATGTGATAATTGAGATTGTGGCTTCTTATTTATTTATTTTTTAAAATCACCTATAATGAAGCTAATTTATTCAAATGCGTTCTTAGTGTAAAATTTTGAAATGCAATTTTAACATTTGATGAGAAAAATGATATGAGAATTACCAAAACGGTTTATAGAAAAATGCAATATTAGCATGATAATGGGGCCTATTTCAAATACAACCATTCTTTTTGAGTTATATATGTTGACAATCAAATTCTTCTTATAATATCTCGTGTAATGTTATATCATATATAAAAAAAATTATTTAATACAGTTATTTACTAAAGCTATATATAAGCTATTTCACTAAGTTATTGTTTATATCTATTTTCCGTGAACTAGATTTTATTTTACTTTATCAAAAATTGCTTATTAAAAAATATTATAATATTTTTTTGATAAGACTAATACATTTTATTAGGATTTTATTTTTTTTATTTAATTTTATGATTATATTTTACAAATTTAAATTTGACTACTATTACTTTAATAAAGTAATTTAATGATAAGTAGTATTGAATTAAAATAATAAACTTATTTTGATTTATTAAAATAAAATAATAAAGTTAAAAATTAATAATTACTAAAACACGACTAAACTCAAAATTAAATTCCGGAAAGCACACACTTTGATAGACACGTGTGTGCTTATTCCTTTGCCTTATTTTGTCTGTCATCAATTATATTTTTAACAGATAATCTACCTTAATTTGGATGTCATAAATTATATTTTTAGAAATATTACGTATAATTATCTTTTAATTAATGATTTAAATATAAAATCATTTTACCCAACATGAGCATATAAAAGTAAACTAAAAAATGAGATACATACTAATGATGAAACCTAATAAAGTGGCAATTTTCCCAAAAGCTAATTAATGACTACGTCAAAATCATTTGAATTTCTTTGACTTTTTCTCTTTCTCAAAATAACCTTTTCAAAGTCAAAACCAACAGAACAGTACCGTTGAAAGTCAAGATTACATTTCCTTGTTTGTTTGTTTTCAGTATTAGAATCAAGAGACTCCCTCCGTTCAATTTACGTGACATTATTTGATTTATATAATAAATTATGATCTATTTGTGTGACTATAAGTCATTCTATTAAGACTAAAAGGAAATCTTAAAATTAAGTTATTTCTGATTATAGAAAGATAACATACAAACTTATAAGAAAAAAAATGTTTATATTAAAAGGAAAGCATAGATTGCCCATTAATTAAACAGGTTGAATAAAGTACAACTGTGTGTCTTTTTTTATTAGACATGCATATGCAAAACAACTAAAATAACTCAAAATAGGCATAGCTACTTATTATACTCATGAGATTTGTCAGATTCCATGCCAAGAAGCTCCTCCAATAACTTATCATCCAAGTACTCAAGTTCAATAACTTCTTTGATCACTTCATTCCCATTGTGAACTGATGAACACGACGTTGATGAAGATGATGAAGAAGACGAAGAATGATGATCAGATGGATACTCATGAGGAAAATTAAGTACTGCAAAACGACCTCTCATTTCAAATGCAGTTTTATCATAAGCTCTAGCAGCTTCTTCCGCAGTAGCATAAGTTCCTAGCCATACCCTCGCTCCATTCTTATTAGTATCTCTTATCTCCGCCGCGTATTTTCCCCATGGCCTCTTTCTTACTCCTCTATATTTTACTTCTACGCATGATTCCTTGTTCTTAATATTTGAATTATCTTCATTCATATTGTTTTTATTGAATGTTTGTGTATTTGAATATATGTTACGATTAATAATGTGCTGTGCTATTTATACTAGAGGGAACGTACGGAAAAAAAAGACAGTTAAGAATATATAGTACTATTAGAATCTTTAATGGGAGTACGTTTCTTTTTTCAGATGGCTATGAAAAAGTCAAACCTTAGGTTTACTATTTATTTAAAACACAACTATGATTTACTATTCAATATTTAAGTATTATCTACAATAATTAATCGATTAATTAGAATCTATAGATGTTAATTAATTAATTAGTAATAGGTAGCTAGATACCAAGATGGTCCCTATAGTGATGGCCATAGGATGACGTTCTTTAAGTGTCACGTTAAATATGTATTGAGTAAATAGGGATTAATTGATTTTAATATTATTATATATACATATATATTGGAGAAAATAGAAGTATAATTAGGATATATATATATATATATATATAGAGGTAAGATAGATAGATCCCCTAAATGATTCTTTAAAAATGAATTTTAGCGACCATTAATTAATAGTAATAGTTTCTGCTAAATATGTATTTTTAGAGGCCGTTAACACTTTTTGTAAATGTGACAATATTGATCTAATGATAATTAACTAATGTCGGTAAAAAATTTAACACTCTTTATTAATGTGTAAATCTATCGTAGTTAAAAATTATTTTTGTGATGGTTTAACTTTTATCACATGTAATTGTACCTAATTGAAAAGTATATTATGAGATCATGCCATATATTACTGATGATGTACGGCATAGTCTAAAATATGTTATTTGATTACATTAATGATGATGTAAGGCACAGTATGTATACATAGAATGAGGAAGTCATAGATGTTACGCTAAGCTTAGATATCAATTGACCCAATATACTACTCAATGATTAAATTATTATGGTAATCGGTCCTACTCACAATATTAATTAACATTATGATCAAGCAGTTGCAAGAAGGCTTATCCGATCAGTATTAACATTATGATCCGGCAATTAACATTATTAAAGCTTATATCGACATTATTAGATCCAATGTCAATTAACTAATGTTATCTAGTGTCAATGTCTTATGTGGTTCCTTTCCGGCCATAAAGTCATTCATGAACTCCTCATATTTGAAAGCTCGATAGAGTACAGGACTGTCACCATTGACAAGAGCCTTTGCTGGTTCCACTACACAATCTCCAGCAGGAGAAACAAAGGTCCCTAGTGTTATTCGACCACTTTCTGAATTTGTAACTGCACGGTGTTCACAAGCTACTAGCTTATTGTTGCTGATAATCTGCATTTAAATTACGTATCACAAATGTAGTACACTAGTAGTAGTATTAATTAGAAATTTAACTTGTGATGCACGAGTTAAAGTACCTGCATCTGGTAACCAATGATGACAACGAATGCATAGGGAAGTGGATGAACACCAATCCAGTGACCATCTTTGAAAATTTGAAGTCCATAAACTTGTTGTTGAAGGAAGGTAATGATGTTGGGATCGCAATGAGGAGGCGAACCCATGGCTGAACTTGGGTCTGGACAAGTTGGGTAATAGTTAGCCCCCAGGGCTTGGTCTTTGATCATTTCCTCCCCTAATTCTACTCCCAGTCCTTCACCTATCAGCTCCACTATCGTCGTGCATAACTTCCTCACTTCAGTTGAATATGTTTCAACCAGTTCCCTATACATCGAACATGATCAACAAGGATTCATAAAACCGACCCCTAACTAGTTGTTTGGGACAATGGAAAAAAAGTACTTTGTCTCATTTCTGTACCTTATGACATGACATGTAGATTACTACAAAGACACTAGGAGTGAAAAATGTTTATTTTTTTCACCTTAAACTCAGTATAGAGTCAAATTCAAATACGAGACATGTTCATTATAATAACGTACCTATATCTAGCTGGATTTTCGAGCCAATGTTGGCTGTCTTCTTGAATGGGAAACACAGGTTGTATGAGAAGATCTCTCCAGTAACGAATCTCTCCATTGATATATCGATTTCCAAACACTTTACAACTCTTATTTGAATCCTCAGAGAATAACTTATCCTTCATCTCGACAGACATATCGAATAACTCCTTGAATAAATCCATCACATCATCCATCAGTTTCTCAGATACTCCATGGTTTATGATCTATACGTTCATAATTAAAGCAAGAATTAATCTTCATTAGTACTCATTCATTTAATATAAAGGAAAAAAGTGAATTAATTAGTAATAGAAACTTTACTAACCTGAAATAAACCAAATTCTTGACTAGCTTTTAGTATTTCTTGGACTAATTCAGCATGATTAATTGTGCTTGATGATGCTTTTGCTAGATCAACTACTGGAATATTGTTACCAATTGAGACATGTTCATTAGGCCTTTTATCAGGTGGCATTACATAATTTTCAGGCAGGGTGACAATGTTTTTAGCCCAACTTGAAACAAAATTTGACATTTTTGCTCTATAAGGAGTATGTGTATTGTACTTGGAAAACACTCAATATATATAGGAGTATTGGTAGCTGGTTAGGAGGTAAGTTATTCTTAGATAAAAATTAGTATTATATTATTTGCAATTTAAAAATTTGCATAACTAATACATGTATAAGTTTTTTTTTGGTTTCCCATCCAGTGTACGGTACCCACATTGAAGCCCGACTAAATCCGGATTTGCGCCGGGAAATCCTACATTGAGGGTAAAACGTTCCCTAACAAAGGCGACTCCGTACCCAAGGGGTTATGATGAAATGCATGTACTATTTTATGTAGGATCGATAGAAGGTGGAATAAAATACATGAATAACTAGACCATGTACAAAAAGTCAAACAATACATAAATTGCTTCATAACTAATTCATGTGTTATTAATGTCTATATAACCAGTTACCAAACAATATATCCCTAAACCATGAGGAGTTGATATTTTCAGATGATCACTTAATTAAATATATAATTACTAAGTTATCCTAGAAAAATATTTTTTTATTGAGAAGATTAAAATCAATAAAAATATGACTTTATAAGATAATAATTATTAGTTCAGTGAATACACTAAGAATCAGAGTCCGGAACCAAAAAGGCAAGAAAATTTGTCGAAAATTCTTAAAGGGCAACAAAATTGATTTTAGAACCAAAAGGGTAATATTTTAACGCTCAAAATAACGTCATTTAAATCAGGTTGAATTTAGCAAGGAGCAGCCGCCTGTCGTCTTGTAAGGCGCACGAAATTTGCGCCTTCTTTTAAATTAAAAAAAAAATAATTGCTCATTATTTATTAAATTTTGTAGGAGAAGGCGCCAGGGTTATGCGCCTTACAAGGCTGCCATGCCCTGCGCCTCTCTTATTTAGTTTATATGTTTTTTTTAAAAAAAATTTATTTCATTCCAATTTTTTAGGTAAGATTATATCAATTTAAGTTTGAAAAAATATAATTTTATTAAGACAAATATTATATAAATTAATAACATAATTTTATAAGTTTATATAACATCCCAAATTTAATATATAAAATGTTATATAAATATTATAAAATTCTCTTGTTATGTATTATTTTCAGTCCCAATTTCCATGCAAGCGTTGAATCAAATCAACACTCCAAATTTTCACGTGGGAGGTGCGCATAAGTTTCAAATAAATTTTTTAAAAAGTTTGTTTTTATTTTTTCATAACTTTTCATATTAAAGTAGGGTAAACAAAATTATCAATATTTTGAATCAAATTTTTTTATTCTAACTCTTATTTATATTTAAAGTTTATAAATTTATTACTTATAAAATTATGTTATTAATTTATATAGTATTTTTCTTAATAAAATGATGTTTTTTAAAACTTGAATTGATAAAATCTTACCTAAAAATCGGAATGAAATAAAAATTTTAAAAAAACATATAAAGTAATAAGAGAGGCGCAGGCATGACAGCCTTGTAAGGCGCATGCATGACCCTAGCGCCTTCTCCCTAAATTTAAAAGCACACTTACAAAACGAAACCAGGCGCATGGGAAAGCGTGCCTTGCTGAATTCAACCTGATTTAGACGATGTTATTTGAGCATTAAAATGTTACCTTTTTAATTCTAAAATCAATTTTATTGCCTTTTAAAAAAATTTAATAAATTTTCTTGCCCTTTTGACTCGAAACACCTAAGAATCAACCCAAAACTATGAGGGAATATATTGTTCAGAAACACTACAAACAATTGGAGGACAAATTTTAGCCACTGAGTTATTGACATGTGTTCACGCTTTGCCACTATGTTAGTTTGCCATTTGAAAATTACCCTTTTATCTTAATTAATTATAGGTGGTAGTTTTTGAATTTTAAAAGTCATTTTTTTAAATTTTAATTGTGTATTTGAACATAAATTTTTAAAATAAAATTTACACCTGGAAATTACATGAAAAATATTATAAATTATAAAAGCAATAATCAATAATTTAATCGACATGGATTGTGATGTAGTGGTAGAATTGTTTTACTCTTAATCAGAGGTCTTAGCTTCGAGTCTTGGGTATGGAGAAAATCCGATTGGGAGTATCACTCTCGAATGGGCTCTGCAATGTGAGATCCAAATTTAGTTGATGCTCCAATGCGGCTCGAGACAATGAATGAGAAAACAAAATAAAGAAAATCAATAATATAAAATACCAATTCTTACCACTTTAGAATAAGAATTAGAATTGGTAAAGTAATGTCTAGCCCCCTTGCTTGTACTTAATTCTATTGAGGATTTTTTAATTATATTATTAATAAAATACTGTTACACACTCTCTAATGGTATAAATTCAGTGTATATATATATATATATAAAGACATTTCATACTCATCTAACTATAAGAAGAGCAAAACCAACTCTATCTAACTACTATTTCTGAACAAGAAATTAAAGTAGGAAAAATATAAATATAACGTAATTTCTT
Source organism: Solanum tacnaense (assembly GCA_029582525.1). Classification (NCBI taxonomy): domain Eukaryota; kingdom Viridiplantae; phylum Streptophyta; class Magnoliopsida; order Solanales; family Solanaceae; genus Solanum; species Solanum tacnaense. The sequence continues at coordinate 21,553 of JAJOOD010004431.1, forward strand.
CAAAAACTAAAAAAGGCAAAAAGATGCAAATTTACCTATATAAAGGAGCAAGACCAACTCTAACTAGATTCTAGCTATTTCTGAACAAAATATTAAAGAGAGAAAAATATAAATATAACGTAATTTCTTCTCTTGGTTAAGCACTGCAGTTACAAGTCCCTTTCCTATATTCTTTCAAGGTATTTTATTTTTCGAAGGAATGAAACTAATGGCAGAAAAAAGGTATTTCTTTTAAAGGTATTCCAGAAAGTCCTTTCAATTTAATTTGCAGCTTGAAATTTGTTACATAATATATAAATGGATTTTACTTATATTCAACGAAAGTTTAAATGAATTTTCATACAACCAATTTAATTTATCATACTATATATAAAAGGTTACTTGTCTTACCTTCGAGATAATTGATTCCATATATTCTGAGTTGTAATCAGGGGTGGAGCTAGGTGGGGGTTCCTACGAACCCAATAGCTTTTACGTAGACCCTATATTTGTACTAGAAAATTAAGCAATAACTTGTGAACTCATAACAAAACTGATTGACAACTCAATGGTAAGGAAGGGGAAGGAAATTTAGAACCCCCAAAGTCCTATTACCAGCTCCACCTCTAGACTTATAACAATCCATCTCGGTCATTATGGGTAGGCCAATAGTGAAAGAATTTGGTTCAGAAATTTTTTTGGGTAGTAACTTAATTTTTCTTAGCTAGGTCGGCCTCAGATGAAATTTGGATTAATTAGGTGCGGTCTAGGGCCATCTGGGAATGGGTGTATAATGTCGAGGCTTGATTGATATATGCTTGTACATGTAGCCAAGATATTAAGGAACCCGTAGGGCTTCCCAAAATAGAATTTAGGCGAGTAGAACTCCCGAAATCGAATTCGGCGTGAAAGGAATAGTTCGAGACGTCAAGCTGGAAAGGAGGAATGTTGTGAAAAATGGGATTTTCAGAAATTTTGAAGTCTCTAAAGTTCGCATATTCCGCTATAGTGAGCCTCAGACCGCTATAGTGGAGTGTGCAGACCATTATAGTGGGATAAGCCGCTATAGCAGGCTGGGTCCCTATAGCAGCCGAGGTGAAACGAGATTTAATTTTATGCAAAATCAACTAAAACCCTTGTATTTTCTGCACTTTTGTTCTGGAACTTAGAAGGGGCGATTTAGGATTGTTTGCACTCAATTTTTCATTGAATTCATCGATAAAGATAAGATTATTACTCCCTAACCTTGTACATTGATTCTTGAGCCTTAAAATTTAAGATATTCCACTTGAGAAAGGGTTTTGACATGATTTCATGGTGGGAAAACCGCTAAGTTGGGGAGGATGATCATACATTGGCTTAGGAATAAGATTTGATTATAATCCGGATATAATTAGGCATTTTTGATTGATTGTTGCTTGTATATGTTTATTGTGTTAGGCCAAGACACTTCAGAAAGGAAAAACTCGAGTTCTTTTGAGTTTTCAAGAGTCTTGATTCGAGGTAGGTGATGGTTGTATGTCTTCGATTTATGTATATACATGCATGTCTACTACTTATAATATCATTCTACAATACATGTTAGGGAAAATATAGGAGACATATGAAATGACATTATGATGATAATCTCATGCATGAACTGGTTATATGACTTGTGCTTTAATTTCAAATGTTATTGTTCATGTTGTTTGTGATTGTGCCTGATTGTCTGTGTTTGCTGGTTGGATCGAGTACTACATCTGGTACAAGATATTTCCATAATTGGCTCAGATATCACGTCATGTATGTACTAACGATTGGCTCGGATACCACACCTGGTACGGGGATATCCATAAATGGTTAACTTGGGTACCACGTCGCTACACTAACTATGGATGGATCGGATACCATGCCGTTACACTAACAGTTTGACTTTGGGTTCCATGAGAGGACCATGTATGTGTTTATGGTTTTATGAGAGAACCATCATTGCATTTGTAATCATGTGGGACATGTATCTAGATATTTGTTGTTTTATAATATCTGATTGGGAGTCGGTATTGATAATTGTTTATGTATTTTTCTGTGTTATTGTACTGTGGTAAGTTGTTTACATTCATATCTTTGACTGTTCGTGTGATCCTATTAATATATTGTGGTTTGTGTATTGACACTGCACCTGTTCTTTCCTTGTTGAGTATATGGCATCTTCCAACGGCTAATCCAAGACCTCCGTTAAGGAACTCTGATTTCGAATCTAAGGGTGAGCTATTCTTCCATGTTATCGTGGATTCCTGATCTGTTCTTCTTGTCCATCTTTCTAGGCTAAGACATTCTCCATTGTGTTTAGTGTTTTAAGCTTTGGGTTGCATCCCCTTAACTTTAGGCATTAGAGTTTTGGTACCACACTTTTCGGCTCTTACGGGTTTATTTCCAAATAATTATTTTTGGTTATTGGATTGAGCTCATGAGGGCTTAAATCTTTAATTTTGAATTGTATGACTATTGATTGGATTTAAGCAGATTTAATATTTAGTTATTTAAAAATTATTTTCTTGCTATTTATTTATGATGAATTGCTTTAAATAAATGATAGTTTGGGTTAGTTGTCGGTTCTCCCACCAAATGGTTTAGTGTGAGTGTCACTCACGACAGTCTAGAGCGTAATATGCGTAGTTACCACAAATTATCCTTTTAAGTGATTTGATGATATAAATATTTATATTACAAGTGTACATGTTAAGATAGATAATATTAACATGAAATATGAATTATAACATATTAAAATATACATATAGTGTAAAATTATTGGCATGATCAGTGAATATGAGTTAGTTCTTTTAAATTATGGAAATACAATAAAATATTTGTTGTCCAAAACTTGGCTTAAAAAATGCGGAAGTGCCACTTTTTATTTATTTATGAAGCTATCCCTTTCAACTTTTCAAAGTCTGTTGTTTAGCGCAAATTAAGGTAGATGTCTGTGTATGCTTCAATTTTAATCATTTTATCGTTATCTTTTTTATTTGTCATACTCATTAAAGGTCTATATCTCCTTTAATCCTACAAATCTAACCCATCTTATCTTCATCATCATTTATTTTTCATTTTTTATTGTTTAATCAATTTTTCCTTTTAATTTTACCATTCAATTTTTTTAAATCTTGTATCTATTTAGATCTTTGTTTGTCACGCGAACGCGATGTGGGGATCGTTGAAGAACAAAAAATGTTAATGAAATATATATGGTAATTTTATAAGATTGAACAATTCTCCTCCTTTAGAGCTAGGTTTTAAAATATGAGTTATACGCCAGACCTAAATTTACACTCATCTTATTACCTGATGTTTGCCCCAAATTGAAATCTACCCACCAGACCCATATTTTTCCACTAGCATAGTGAGTGTAATTGTCATACCACATTCATCCTGGTGCTATCTTCGTAATCACCCTTGTTGCAATATTTCTCTCAACTGTGTTCTATAATAGTAATATTTTCAGTTTTAAAACCCTTCTTTAGTTGGATTTGAACCCTGATTTCACGAGTGGTTCTTCTAGCTTGTATCAGCAGTATAAGAGTATTCTTATGTTTCTCATGGATGCACTTTAACGATATCCTAGTTTTTTCTGTCAGTTTCTCAAAATAGATATATATACACATAATTTCTTTTCCGAAGTTAGCAAGTACACAGAATAAGTTGGTGGCCTTTTACTATCAATTGACCAGACAAGACAAAGATTACAAGGAAAACAACAAGATAATGATGTCATTGGAAAAAATTATCAAAGTAAATCATTTAGCACAATGTAATATATACTACTATAGAATTGGTTGATAATAACTAATGCATTAATTCTCTCTTCTTCAAAACTTATGAGTGATATCAATTAGTAGGATACAAATGCATAGTCTTTTAAAAATGTCTGCATATTAGGAAATAGAAAAGTAAAAAATGTTTCTAAGATCAAATTTTAGGCAGTACTTTATTTTTTTTCTAACTCCCTTAATGGAAACCCTGGATCTGCCACTGTCCATGACAATATTACTGGCATCATTGATGATCTCAAAAGATTATTCCAATCAAGAGATACAACTATAAACACAGTTGATAATTTCTCTGTAAGAATTTCAAATGACTTCAAAAATCACCAGATAAATCAAATTTAACATCTTTGATCAAGAAGTTGGTTAAAGATTTTATAATTTTTGATAAGTCTTTTATGAATTTTCTTTGAAAATCTACATGATAAAATAAATGAATGCCTTAATGATTATGGAAGTGGATAATTCTTCTGTGAGATCAATATTAATCTTATCAACTTCTATTTCTTTGGTAGAAATTTTAAGTCCTAAGACAATTTCCTCTATTACCATAAAAAGTACTTTCACACTACTATTTTATTCATTAGTTACTACAGATTAATTTTACTCAGTGAGAATTATAAAATTAATATAAAAGTAACTTAGAGAAAAAGATATATTAATAAGATAAGATTAGTTGAAAAATTACTCCAGAAAATTTTAGGCCAAGATATTCACATGTAAGCTAGTATTATAATTAAATATATCAAGTTTTATCAACTATTACTATTCTAACACAAAGAGATTATTCCATAATGGAGTAATACTAAAGATAGATTTAACAAAATAGAAAATATTTTTACTACAAGAAAAAGACTAGAGAAAGAGACCAAGATTAACTCTTTTCTTCTCCTTAGAAAACTTAAAAAACTAAAAAGGAAGAATACTAAATGAATGATAATTGGATACTATTCCTTCTACAAACATATGTCTATTTATAGAAAAAAAATTACCCAAGCCTTGATCAATGATATTTTGCAAGACATATCAATATATCATCAGTGAGGTCTTTTTGAGAGTTTGACATGATAATTTATCATGCAATCTTATGAGATTTTGGCATGACTATTATTTTGAAATTTTGGTGAGAAATTCAAAGGTCTTTGTGAGAAATTTTATGATTTTGTCTTTTTTTTTACCTCTCCATTACGGGCCCGAATCCATTTCATGTTATACATGTGGGCTAACACTATTGTAGGCCCGTTGAAGACCAGTGAGCCAGTAATAGAGAGACACACTAGGTTAAGACATTTAAGTCTATAAATATGAGATTAAGTCCCCTCTTCTGTCTTAATCTAAGACATATTTTATAAGGTGTCAGCCGTCATAAGCTTAAGTAGAAGAACACTCAGCCAGCTCATTTTCAGTTGTTCATTGCCATGGCGAATGAAGGTACACACCTCATTTTGCCTATTTTACTATATTATATAAGTGTTCTCGATCTATCTAATTATTAACAGTTGTGTTTATAATATTTTCTAACAATTCAATGTCAAAAAAAAATAATTAAAGTTGGAGTGAAAACATGATACGTAACTAAGAATGTAATGTTTGCAATAAAATAGTCATGGGAGTTTGTGGGCTAGTTGATTGATTAAAGTATACATGTCTCAATCTTTTTTTTTAATTTAATCAATAAAGAAATAATTAATGTACACTATTTGCATAAGCACCAGCCACATGTACTTAATTATTATTAATTATAGCATTAGATACACTGATCCATGTTTAAATTTACTTGAATATAAGAAGATTTGAAGGCAATTATGGAGAAACATAACACAAAATGGTTCAATGTTGAATGTGTGCCTGAGTGCTTTACATTTTCCAAAGAAGAAAGACCAGGTGATGCCCCTATACCCATATGCAACAAAATCCCAGTCATTGATCTTGGAAAATCACAAAAAATTGAAACAATCAAGCAACTCTTGCAAGCTGGTCAAGAATTTGGATTTTTCCAGGTATACTAATTTCCCTTTTTCTCAAATGAGGAAACAATCTTTCTATCCTATAAAGATAGAGATAAAGTTTGCATACATTGTTGTTTGTACTGCATACGTTGTTGTTTCAAGAAAAAACAAGCAGGTTTTTAAAATTTTAGTATGGATCTAAATTGTTGACCTGAAACCCCGTATATGTTATATATGAAAAAAAATATATAATAAATATATGTATGCGTGTGTATGTATGTGTATAAAATAATTAAATTGAATCGCATTTGAATTCGATGTCTTTAAATCTTTAATCCACTTCTAGAGTCTAGACTAAAAAATATTGTAGGTGATGAGAGGCGGATGTACCCAAATAAGTTCATTCGAATTTAGTAACATTACCTTAGAACTTGAGTACTATATGTTAAAATATTCACTAAATTATGAGATAATTGCAATGTATATTCTCATTTGAATTCGATGTCTCTAAATCTTTAATCCACTTCTAGAGTCTAGCCGGCCTAAAAAAGATTGCATGTTATGAGAGGCGGATGTGTAGCCAGACAAGTTCATTCAAATTTAGTAACTTATCTTAGACGACCTTGACTATATGTTAAAATATTCACTAGATATGAATGAACAAACAATATACGTTCTGAATCTAGTAAATTGTATGTGATGTGATAGAATTCCAAATTTGAATTCATAATCTTTAAATCCTGAGTTTGTTTTCGTAGGTGATCAACCATGGAATTCCAGAGAACGTGGCGACTCAAACATTGTCTACCTTTGAAGAGTTTTTCAACAACATGACTGATGAAGAAAAAGTAAATGTAGCAAGCAGAAAAGGATGGATCTTCACAGGGAGCCAAGAAGAAGTTAAAAATGGTGTTCATTTATGGAGGGATAATATAAAACACCCTTGTCACCCTCTTGAGAAATGCATGCAAAGTTGGCCAGATAAACCACCTACCTACAAGTAATTAAACAATACTAATACCCCAAATATATACTTGTTCTACTACTCATTCAATTTTAGTCGTTTGTGCTTAGCTAATTTAATTTTAAAAGCGAGCAATAATTTGTGCTTGACCAAGGTTTTCATAAATAGTTTGGGTGACAAAAAAAATATTTTGTTTTTGCTTTTCAAATATAGTTTCTTCTACTACCCAACCCCCCCCCCCCCCAAAAAAAAAAATAATTGTCAAACACCTCAAATCTCTCTCTATATATAAATATATACTTTTTGACTTTTCAGAAGATTAGTTGAACAGACTACTTACTACAATCAAGTAGAAATTGAATTAAACTACTGACGATTTTTTTTTTTTATCAATTATAGAGAAGTAGTTGGAAGATACGTAGCGGAAATAAGGAAGCTGAGTTTGACAATTTTGGAGCTAATAGGCCAAGGATTGGGAATTGAAACAGGCTACTTTGATGAACAAAGTGAAGTTCAATTGTTGTCAGCAAATAATTATCCAGCATGTCCAGATCCAAGCTTGACTTTAGGAATACTAAAACATCTTGATCCAAGCCTCATAACAATAATATATCAAGGCAATGTGAGTGGTCTTCAAGTTTTGGTAGATGGAAAATGGATGTGGATTGATGCTGTGCCAAATGCTTTTGTTGTCAACATAGGCAATCAATTAGAGGTATGTAGCTACCTATAACCTATTATATAGTATTATATAACTTTGTTATATATATATTCGCGGTTAAATTTGTATTCAATAAAATATGAACAGTAAACATTATTTTGTGTTTTTTTTTTATGAATGAAATAGATAATCAGTAATGGGATGCTAAGAAGTGTGATGCATAGAGCAGTAACAAATTCAAAGGAAGCAAGAACATCAATAGCCCTATTTGTGAATCCAACTCCAAACAGCATTGTTGAGCCAGCAAAAGTCTTGTTGAATGACTCTAATCCACCTCTCTACAAATCAATTATCTACAAAGATTTTATCAATGCTTCCAAAGCTTTTGGTGCTCATACTGATGTCATACAAAATGACGCGTAATCCAAGGCGCGTTTGGACATGATTTCAAATGTGTGATTTGAAATCAGGTTGATTTGAAATTTGGATCTCTTAAGTTATATTTTTAGTTTGTGAAAACTATCAAAACTTTTATTCCAAACTCTTTATTGTGTATAAATAATCCCTTCATGTTGTTGGAAGAATAATTTTCAGTATCTTTAAATGAATTATTGTTTTTTTTAATTTGTGATATTTGATTTGTTTTTGTCTTAGGCTGGATTTCTATTTTAATCTTTGTTAGATTCTGGCTCCTAGTTTATACGAGAGTCTAGAAGAGCTTATTGAATTCTGCAGGTACATTTATAGTGGTTGAAATATTCTTAAGAACAATTTCTAGCATGCCTCAAGCTTTTGTCAATTTCATACGAATGTTCTTCAAGAAGTTGTTTTTTTATAAGATTTCCAACACATGCATGTTGGGCATGAGTCTCTTTTTTATAAAATTCAAAATTATAGGTCTTTTTTTATTAAATATACGTATAAGTCAAATCTGAAATATCAAATCCTACTTTTTAAAGAATGTTATAATTAAAGTTGAAACTT